>JARHVA010001051.1:2222500-2400000 GCA_037957365.1 Torreya grandis | reverse complement strand
ATATTTCCCATTTTTATTTATTATGTTTTATTCTTACTTCATAATCACTTCACTTTTATCTTCTTGTTTTTTTATTACATGTATGTTTACTAAAATTTTATTAAATTAATCATACTCCCTATCATTATTTAGTATGATTAATTTGATTTAAACTTACATTTTTTTTCATACTTCCCATCTTGATTTAGTATGATTGATTGAATTTATTATTTTCTTTTTTTTATACCATTTGGTTTTCATGTGTCTTACATTTTTTTACGAATTTTCATACTTACCAACATGATATAGTATGAATTTTATTTAGTTTTAATTTTGTGTAAATATTTTTACATGGTTTGAAAACATTTGATACCTTTTACTTTACCATTTTGGTTTTTAAAATTTATTCATATTTTGTTTTTACACATCTCCCATCTTGATATAGTGTGGATTACATTGGTTTTGATTATTTATACTTTCCCAAATAGTTTTTTCCTCTTCTTTTTAACCATTCTTGTGTATGATATAATTCTACAAAATAAAACATACATCACATATTTCCCTTATCATATATAATAAAAGGAAGATACATGTGCTAGGAATGAAATATATCCATACAATCATCCACATATAAGTATAAAATAGACCAAATAAATGTCCATATATATATATATATATATATATATATATATATATATATATATATAAAATAGACCAAATAAATGTCCATATATATATATATGGACATTTATTTGGTCTATTTTATACTTATATGTGGATGATTGTATGGATATATTTCATTTTTAGCACATGTATTTTCCTTTTATTAGGAAAATACATGTGTTAGAAAGGAAATATATACATAAAAGGAAAATACATGTGCTAGAAAGGAAATATATCCATACAATCATCCACATATAAGTATAAAATAGAACAAATAAGTATATATAAAATAGACCATATAATCATGCCTATGTTATGACCTATCCATGCTACCCATTGATGCATGTGACTAACCCCTCTGAATGGTTAACTATAAGAAGATAGTCTAAGATCTCAAGCTACAAACTAGACCCTCTAAATTAGCCACTTGGGCCTATAAATATCCAAGTTTTATAGTGGTCTCCATGTGATCAACTCACTTCTATGCCAAAACCTACTCTAGCTCCTACCATTATAGGTGGTCGTGAACCATTACCCCATATATGTAATTATCAATCAACCTCTCCCACTAGTATAAACTGGATGGGATGAGATGTGGTAGATGGTACCATAGGATCAACCAAAGTAGAAGGATCATAATATGACAACACCCCATCTAAAATATCATGGTGCATAACCATAATTAGGGTTCACCATCTGATGTCCTCTATATTAGTATGTACAAATTTGAAAACCAACCATGCATCATATCTACTATATTTATCAAACCATATATCTAGTAAAAATAATGATAAAACTAGTGATCTATGTCAAAAACTTAAAACAAATCAAAACATTTCTCACTAGTGATAATATCATTAACCATAATCTCCCCATCCACTTTCCCATTAAACACCTCCTCTATTAGCTACCTCTACACTAGTGAAAAATTGGGAGTCACCCCCTGATCCCATTATGACCCCTTTATTGAGCCCCTAACCCATTAATAGAGGATTCATGGCAACACAACTTAAAACTAGGTACAAGAGGATCATTCTGATGAGTGGTTAACCTTTGAGATTTTTATATCCATATATAGGTTACATCACATATATTGCACTAGATGGAAGGTGGATAACTATATCCTAGAATTTTAGGACATATTCAAGGATTTGAAGACATGTGGTAGCTATAGTGTTGAATTTATGGAGTCATTAAGTTGGTGATTATGATGATTGTGTTTGAACTCAACATTTAGCATGCAACTTCCACCCTAGTGAAGATGCTCATAACGGATTATTCAAGGAGATATAGATATAAGAGGAGAGATGAATAATTGTAGTAGATTTATGGCAAAATAAATTCTCTACATCCATTATTTTATCTACAATTAAGGATGTATATACATTATGAAGGTTGATTAGCTTTGTTTATATGTGACCAAGCTTATCTATGATCCTCTACGTTGTTAATATTATTAAATGAATAAAAAATCCATTTTGGATTTTAAATAGATGATGAATGCTTTACATTTACATGAATTATGTCAGGTTTTCATGTTGCTTCATGTTGTTAATAGAATGCATATATTTGTAATGTCATATTGTTGATGAAATTACATTAATTAATGTTCATGCATTTGATTGGTTTACATCATCACTAGAGTCGCTATAATGAAATGTGATGGCATGATCATTTTTCATAATGAATGAGTATAAATCATATGCATATAACCTAATTCTTATGTAATTAACATCTATTTAATGAGTAAAAGTAGGCCTATGACCTCTTAAGCACCTATAGGACACTAGGCTTAGTCCATGAAAGGGTTGCACCTTTGGATCTACTTTAATTTTTTGTTTAAATGATACTCCCCTAATTGAAGCCTCACACCATGTCAAAAATAACCCAATATAGGCCCCAATTCCTTTTCAACTATGCTTTGTGTGAATGCATAAGGTATATGCCTTATATGGATTGATGTCAATGTAGCTGAATGTTCAAATGTTTAGCATGAAGGGAACATCCCATATTTGTACTTGGATTTATTAAACCAAGAAATAACTAGATAATTTTTTCACAACATTTTTGTTCCATTGGTAGAACCCTATTAAATTTTTTTACTTTGATGGTATGATAGAATGGTGAACTGACTTTGTCTTGAAAACATTAAGTTATGGTTCCAACAAGTGAAATACAAATTTATGATAAAGAATCCAACCTATAAAAGATAAAAGAAAATAAAATGGATTGAGGACAACCTATATTATGCTTTTTATGAAGTATTTTTATGTGAGTTACCTAAGCATGTGTGTGGGTGGTTAGCTGCATATTCAAACCATAGAAGATGAATATATGTATGTCACTATGAGTGGAGAAAGGATAACCTAGAGAGGCTTGAGACCTTTGATGTTACTTGGAGTATATCAATGTATAAATGGTGACAAGGATCCCTAAATAGTTATGTTCTTGAGTTCATAGTCTCAATATATTGCTTCCCTAAGGAAGTGGAGTACTAGTTTTTCCATGTGAATAATTTTAACACATAGATCAAGAATCTAATTGGGGATTACAATTTTTAAATTTTGGTGATGGAAGGATAAAATCCTCTTACATATGAGCTACACAAAGGTGGAGAACGGTATGTGTACGTGAGGTGTAATGAAAGGGGTCAATCAAATTGACACATAAGAGATTAGAAGATAGACATATAATAAGATATGGCATAGATTGATGGAGGTTATATAACCTAGAAGTGTCAAGAGGACCTGTAGAAAATGGGAAGGGTATGGGGAAGGATCTCTTAAAATAAAGTAGATTGAAGATGAGAGGTATAATGAAGTAATGAATTATCTCAACACTTGATAGGTGTATAATTTTTTGGGTTCCTAAATAATTTGGTGACTACAAATATTCTTGATGTGCCCACCCCCTTTGAACCTATGGTGCATGCACATGCACTAGATCCCCCATTTGAATAAAGTATATAAGTAATTATTGACTCTACTAATGACTCAAATATTAGACATTTTTCAAACTTGGATTGGATCTATGATTGAACAAATTATTTCATATAAGGAGGAAAGTGAAACTACCTCTACACCATTGGGTGATATCTCACCACAATATAATTTAGATGTGAGCATACTGACTTAGATCATGTCAACAATGCAAAGTGGTCAGTAGCCTACAGGAAGTGGTGTAACACCACAAGTAAGTAGCACAACACTAAAAACATAAACTACACCAATAGTAATGATGGGACCAATGCCTAATCTCATAGATGGAGGTATTTAAAGACCACCATCAAGATAAGAATTAGGGGGATAAGTGCCTCAAGTACCAGTTAACACCCATAACAAATCTACTATGATATGGCTATGTACCTCCTATAGTATCATGATGCGGAAAATGTTCCAAAACATATACCAAAGTGTGAACTATAGTGGCGTGTACAAATCATAACTTAGTCTAAGAGTAAGGATACTCAATTTGTGACTACATTACTTCATCACACCCATACTTGGTATAGAAAATTTTATTAAAACTAGGCCATGGTTGACTATGATACTTTGAAGGATGTATTCCTAAAGTAATTTAACATTTTATATTTTTAACAATAGAGCATCATCATGCTAAAATATTACCCAAGGTGTCTCAGAGAGTGTGTGCCTATATGATGCAAGGTTTAAAATTATCTTATTTAATCTCTTGTATGATATTCACTCTTACCAACATGTGTGTTGGTTCATCGGGGGGTTTCTCATTTCATTCTAAATATTTATTTCCATGAAGAATTTTACAAATCCTCAACAAGCACATGAAGCTAGACTTAGAGCCAAGGTAATTAGAAGTGTAGATATTAGGATAAACCCATTTATGGAGGTAAAGATTACATCTATGACCTCCCATCTCTAAAATATCACTACCAACTCTTTGCATGAGGCTCTATGTGGAGTATGGTGCACTGAATATGAAGTAAAGGGAAATAATAAAAATAACTATCCATGGAAGAATGTGCACAATTTTCTTCTAAGTTATGAATTATATCAAAAAGTGCATGACATCTGAAACTACCCTTTTTTATAATGTGCCAACCAAGTCAATACAGCCATTTCTTATTGGTTGTATGATGCCTACACCCATATCGCTACTAATTATAGGGTGATTTATGAGATGCCCACAAACATGGAGAGAGGTATATGATAGTCTATCATAGTAGTCAAAGGATAGACAAACCAAGGTAATAATGGCTTCAGATAATAGAATATAGGATTTTATATACAACAAGGTGCTAGAGGATGAAGTAGAGGACACAGTGGTGGAAGGTTCCCATTGCACTATTGTTATAAGTGTGGCTTAATAGAGAATTATCATTATGACTACCCTACACATCCCATATTTGGGTGTTTTTGAGTGCCTCATATGGTCAAATAATGCCTTGACCTATACAAAAATTTCACCCAAGGTAGGCCTAATGCAAATAAGGGCATAGGAAAAATTAGGCATGAGAAAAGGTAAAAAAGTGGAACCCAAAGATGCAACCTATGTGCATGGAGGTAGTTAAGGTAAAAATAATTACATGAAGTTGATTCACCACTAATATTTTAGTTATGATAGTACCTAAGTTATGCTTAGAGTATGGGGATAAGGTTTGTAATGAGTGTATAACATGGACTAAACAAAAATTAATGTTGTACCTAGACCCAACATGAAAAAAAATGTAGTATATTAGGCTATGAGTATAATCCAAAACATAAAATGAGATATCAAATTAGTATGAGACCTTAAAGTATAGGCTACAACCTATGATAAGAAATAAGATAGCCAGGAAGCTAAAGTACAAGAATTAACTGAGATCACATGCCTCCTATACATAGAAAAAATGTTGTTTCTATAGGAGAACTTACTCCTAGAGCATGCAAGACAAAATCATGTTGAGTTTTTCACACCATTCATAACAAGGGTGTGAGATTTTCAACATACACAAAATGTTGAATATGACCTAGAACACCTAGTGGATGCCAAAATTGATGGATGGTCTATCTATGAGGTTCTAGTAGAAATAAACATCGAGGTCAACATCTTGACCAAGAATGTTTAAGATAAAATGGGTAGGCTAGCCTTGAGACCCTCCCCTCATGTACTCTTCATGGCCAATAAAACCTAGGCATAACATATCAAAATTTTGAAGAATTTAGTTATATATATTATGGGCCCTAAATTTTAAACTATGTTTGAAGTCGTAGAGTTAACAGAGCAAGACAACTACCTAGTGTTTCTTGAAAGTCCATGGTGTTATGAAAATAATGCATATTTGTGCTTCAAAAGGTGTTACATGACATTTGGGAATCGAAAGGATATTGTAATTATAACCCTCTCAAATGACCAAGTACCCCCTATGTTTAGAGTATGGACATTGAAGATGAGATAAACCACATCTATAACATCATGGCATAAGACATCAAGACTCTAGACCCAAATAATGAAGGAATCCTCTCTTGAGGGATTAATAATCATCCTTAGACACCAATGATGTTGATTATGACCAATAGATAATCAATAATGGGGATTTGGAAATTTCAACCTAATCTAGCAACTCTGACCACATCATACATGTATATCTTTGTGAAGAAACATGGACTAGTTATAGTGAACATACCCCAATAAATCTATGGGTGCATGCCTTATATACAAATTAAAAAATTTGGGCACAGGCATGGTATGTAGTCAATGAGACATGCCATGAAATAACCAGTTAGGATGCCTTTAAGGAGTGGTTTGTTCATGCCTTCTCCTTTTCTTTGTAAAACCCTGAATTAATTGAGACATTATAGGTAGTTCAAAGGTAAATGTTTGAGGAAATTTCTATATTGGAAGAGAACCTAAAGGACATGTAAGGTGAAAAATTGTTAGCATTACTAACCTTATTTGATGAATAAACTCTCAATAATGAATCTAGTGTTGAAGATGATGACACATAAAAGGTGCAAAACTAGAAGAATTCAATAGGGAAAAGGAAGTTAGTGTACCAAGTTGAGGATAGCACCCTAGATGAAGAATAACCCACCCATACTTTGGTAAAAATAATATAGGGTAGTGGATAACTTGAGTATTCACACCAAAAGAAGAATAAACCTTACTAAGAATTTTTAAGAACTACCAAGGTAGATATTAGTTTAGAGGGGGAACCTAAAATTACCACTTTTAAGACCGACTAATCTGACATGAAGTTGGTGCATATTGTTGATCTCTTAAATGAGTTCAAATTCTTATTCCAATTAAATTACAATTATATGAAATTTTTATACCCATCACTCAAGAAGATGAGTATCAAACTAGTTGATAATGTAAGACTCCTCAAAAAGCAACCTTACAAGGTGAACCCAAATCTTCATCCCAAGGTCAAGATAGAGATTAATGGAATTATATCCATAGGTGTCATGTACCCCATGTATGAATTATAATGGGTTATCCACATGGTCATAGACATAAAAAAATATGAGTGCATATAAATTTGTTTTGACTAAAGATTGCATGATTGACCTCTTTCCAACTCCCTTCACCAATGAAGTATTGGATGGAATCATAGGTTATAAGATATAAAAAATAAATGATGGCTTTTCAATATACCATCAATTCTAGATCAAGGAGGAAGACAAGACCAAAACCACCTTTAAAAGTAAATGGGGTTATTTTTCATATAATCCGATACCCTTTGGACTAAATAATGTACTAACTATGTTCTCTAGAGTGGTGATCATTACATTCAAATAATTCATTCACAAGTTCCTCCAAGTATACTTAGTGATGAAAATAGACCATAGACAACTCTGGCATTTGACTGCAAACAGGGCAACAAACATTTTTGTTTTCTGGATGTCATAGATACATCTAACCACATACAGTTGTTAGGCACAAAAATAAAACACCCATCGCAATGGGACAATGTTCCACCTTTTTGTTTACATTTGAAACAACTTTGTCCCACACAATCATTACCCAGTAATATATGATATAGTTCTGGAAGCTCCTCAGCCTCAAGCAAGTGGTCCTCCTTTATAGCTTTAGTATCTGAATCTTTTTCCTCCTCTGGTCCACTTATTTGTCGTTCCAAGAAATGAACCTCATTATCAACACTCTCACTACACTTCTGGATACTTATGTTATTAGTTGATTTAGTGTCACTTGATGCCGGTAGTATTTCTTCATAGTGATTTGGTGCACAATTCTGAGTCTTCTTTTTGTCAGGGTCTATAGAATCATCAATGACTATGTTTGGGTACTGAGCCAGAATATCAAGCATAACAAGAATATTCTAGACACATTGTTATTATTTTGTTTCCTATCCTCAACACCCATGTTTCTTTCATTCGCTAGCTTGACTTCTATTTTAATGCTTCCTTAGCAAGTTTCTTTTAGTTAACATTCGCTTCCTGCTCTTGTGCAATGATGGACTAGCTTTTGAGTTTCACATTCTTCTTATCAACTGTCATGGCCTTACAACCTTTATTAGCTAAAATAATGGAATAGACTTAATTCGGCAACATGTCTATATAGATCCTTCTGTGTCCTTAGCCCAAAAGGCTGTATAAAAGGACATGTCAACCCTCTAGCTGAATATAGTCCTACGCCAAATCTAATTGCAATTCTATTCAGAAAAGTCAAAACAGACTTCAAACATATTTATTGTGAATACCAAGTCATTCAAAATAGATAGGCAGACTTATTTAAATAGTAAACAGGGGTTCATCGGTTAGGGAATCCACATATCCTACTCATAGAGCTAAGGATTTACACAAAGCAAGTCCATACAGGGGAAATAATGTCAATGATTCAGGATATATGAGCCATCTAGCCAATCTGTGTTGGACAACATATAGGTTACGGTATTCTTGTAAACTTCTAACAATCCTCAACTGTATAACATGGTGTGCATCTTCTAGCTTATGAGATAGAGTCTTTTTAATTGCTTCATTCCATTCCAGCTATGAATGAAAGATGAGACATATAACTATTCCATGGCTTTTAAATAAGACAATATGTCTTTATATTCTTTCTTGTTGTTCTACATAACATACAAATCTATAGCATACAAATCATGACCAAGAGATTTACAAACTGGATATATGAGTCTCATAGATTCAGCTCTGCCCAAATGAATTCTACCTAGACTCAATTTTCTCACTTGGATCATATATTCTCACTGGAATCAAATTTTTGCTTACAGTAATACATACCAATTACTATGGTCAAAACAAGTCTCCTCTTCTTACAACAATGTTTCTTTCTTTTGCTTAATGGCCTTGGCCAACATCCTGGCCACCTTCCTTCCTTCTACGTCCCTCTACTCTCTCTTTCTCATTTTACTTTTATTTTCTGCCTTCTGTAGATGCATGGCCATAGAGGAATGCCTTCAGTCCTTCCTTTCTCCAAAGGAGATCTTCCTTTTCTCTTCTACGCCACCCATGCATATCTTGCTTTGTTGGTTTTAAAGAATCTTCTTCTTAACCTCCACGCCAAACTTGGGCTTAAGCAAAATAAAATACAGTTTTTAATATGTAATAATTTACCAGAGTTGAAAATATTTTAACCACTCCTCCATTATTCACTCAACAGCCCACAATTACCTTTTTTACTTTTAATAATTACAATTTCTCCTTAATTTTTAACATTTTTAAGGAAAATTAATTTGAAATTCATTGCAGATGCTCCTGCATCACTTAGACTATTAGATAGTGTATGGGTTGGTGAAGGATCATTATGATAATTTTTTCCTAATGTTTGAAATGTTCATGCAGTTGAAAATTTATTCAAACCTCAAGTAGTGTGTTTTGATAATGCTATTTGACACTTTTCTTAAGCAAATCATCTAAAAGGATGGTCTACATGTTGATCCATCCAAAGTTATAATTATCCTTCAAATTTAGACAACATCAACATTTAAATACATTATTTCCTTTCTTATACATTATAGGTATGATAAGAAGTTCATACAAATTTACACCAAGATTACAGTGCCACTTGAAGAGATCTTACAAAAGGATGGCCCATTCTATTGGGGTGTAATGCAAGAAGATGACTTTGATACCTTAAAGCTCAAACTCACAAGTGCATTAATATTATAATTTCCAAATTTGGTGACTCCTTTGTATGTACATATTGATGCCTTTGGTACTACAATCAACACCATTTTCATGAAACTAGAGAAAGGGGAAATAGATAATCTTATTTATTTTACATGCAAGAAACTAACCAAGGTAGAATAAAACTACTCAACAACTAAACATGGCCTATTACCATGGTCTACACCCTATATAAGTTAAGATAGTACTTATTGATAACCCCCTTTATTTTTTTAACTGATCATGAGGTGCTTAAGTACCTAATGAACAAGTTTGTGTTTCACAAGTGTATCTGTTGATAGATTATTTTATTTCAAAAATTCCAATTCTTTATTATAATGATGCCTAGAATATAAAACTTAGGACCCAACCATTTGTCTCATATTAAATATGGTGATGTGATAGTGCCAATTGAATATAATATGCCTAATGCACATCTTTATAGGGTTTAACACATTCTATAAGACTTGGTAGAGATTACCACATTTTTGACCTCCAGATGTGTAGATCAATCCATGTCTGCTAAAGAGAATAATTAGCTTATGATTCACATTTATCATTTTTAACTCATTGGTGGGGATCTGTACAAATCTATCCATGAAAAAATTATATGCCATTGTGTCTTAGATCATGAGTGGGATTCAATACTATAAGAGGCACATGAGGATATTACTGGAGGCTATTATGCTAGAGATGTTATGATGCACAAGGTGCTATGATCAGGCTTGTGATGTCCAAATTTATTTCATTATGAAAAATAATATGCCAAAGTATGTGATTTACAAGTGTATTAAAAAACTAAACCATAAGGATGAAATTACCCTCATCCCCATTCTTGTTTAGGTACCATTTGAAAAATTGGCCACTAATTTTTTTGGGCCTATTACTCTCAATACAAGGCATATAGGCATACATTACATTCTATTATCCACATATTACTTTAAAAAGTGGGATGAATTGGTGCCAAATAAATATTATATAACCACCACAATATCATGATTCATTTGGGAGAATATTATTAGCCAATATGGATGCTTGTTTAGTTTGACTAGTGACTATGGAATGCATTTCATCAATAAAATAGTATAAATATTATTGGTTGAGTATATGGTGGTGTACCATAAACTAACACCATACCATCCCAAAGATAATGGAACCATAAAGGGATTCAATAATATATTAGTGATATGCCTCACAAAAATATGCAAGGTTGGTCATAAAGATTAGGATGACCATATGCTAGCATTGTTATGGGCCTATCGTATTATGTATAAATGCCTAAACAAGGTTACACCATTTAAATTAGTGTTTAGTGGAGAATTAATTTTCCCCATGGAATTATTAGCTCCCTCACTACACATTTTGTGTATTGGTTTATTAGATGACCAAGAGTCTTTAAGTACACATAGAAGATTTGGAGTACCTAAATGAGACATGCATCCATGCAAGATGGAACTAGTAAATAGAATAAGAACACCAAAAATTATGACATGATAAGAAAATTAAGCATAAGGTATTTATAGAAGGTGTAATAGTCTTTTTATATGACTCTAATTACCTCAAACACCCAAGTTATATATTAGGTAGATGGAACCTTATGTCATCCATAATATATTAGAGATTGGTGCATGGAAGTTATGCATGTTGACTAGTGAAATGTTCCCTGGGCATTTCAATGGCAAAAAATTGAAGGCATACCATGACTAGGATGTCACTCTTGTCATTTAGCATGAAATCTCCAATCAAAATATGATCACTTTGACCTATGACCATGATAAAAATTTCTCAATCGAAATCCTTTCCTTTGTTTTGTTTCTTTTGTGTTAATTAAATAAGTGTGGTGCTTGAAATCCCCTAGGAGAATGTTTTTGGTGCTTGTACCCACATAAATATATTTGGTTGAGTTAAACCCTATCACTTTTAAGCACTTGAGTCCAGACACCTTAGTTTCTATATTTACATGAAATTTTCAAGGTTCATAAAACTATAAGTATGAATTGATAAGGAATGTGCACAAAGTGTTCATACGCTTGATATCAAGAGGATATAATGAGGTGATGGAGGACCAGTGCAAGGATATGTATGGAGTAGGTAAGGTCAAATCAATAGACATGAAAGTGTAAGGAAATCAGCCAAGAAAGAGGGGCATCCTTGAAAGGAAGAATAATATTGAGAAGATATGGAACTAATGAGGTTGAATCATGCACATGTGAAGTCTTATGCATAGGTTGCCATAAAAAGGGAAAAGGTCATGCCAAGTTGAATAAAGTGTATGATAGTGACCATCATAATAGGTGTAACCCACCCAATGATTGGTATGAAGTGACTATTTGAATTACCTATCACTTCACTGAATAAACCATTAGAAAAATTAATGCTACAGTGATGGAAGAATAAAGATATATAATAAATGAGTAGGTGTAGTGGATTTTAGTGAATTTTATGAGTTTAATAGATTTAAATAATCCAAATGACACCAACCATAAATTTTTTAGCTGAGAACATCATATAAAACATCAAATGCTAGAGGTAGCAAGTTTATTATCATTTTAAAGATTTTAGAGAAAAGTAAAGAGCCAAAGCCATTAGCCTTGAAAGATGCTACTAGAGAGAAAAATAATAATCCACATCCCCCCATACGAGAGAATGAAATACCACAAACAAGATTGTGTTATACCCTAAGTTAAAAAGGAGGTGAGTGGAGGGAATTTATAATAAAAATAGTTGAGTAGGATTTTAGAAGAATGACTAGGATACCATTAATGGGGAAGGAAGCTTGATAGCTAAATGCACAATCACATTTCCCATGACATTGATGTAGTGACAAGAATAATTTTGGCATTTGATATTATCAACCATCCACATTTCAATAGAAATAGGTTTAGGATGGGGAAAAAGTGGATAAGCATAGGCCTTTCATATGCACAAAAGGATGTGAAGAAAGTGTGAGTAGTGAGAGAATTAACCATCATGAAATTGGAGGCACAAATGGTGGAAGGCATGAGAATCACAAAAATAAACCTAGAAAAAAGTGAAAATATCACCTATAGAGAGATGGAATACCCTCAAGGGTCATGGTAGGGGAGAAGTGAGTTTCATTTATGCATATGTTCAAACTTCCACAAGACAAGCATCAACCTTCAAGAACTGAATACAAACTAGATGGTAGACATTAGAAAGAAGACCAAGGTAGGTACCACGCTCTTCAAAGTATTCATCTTAGATAAATTGAAAACTACGAGTACCATAGAGCTATTTTAGTTACCAATCTTAAGCAAGTCAAGAGACTTGGTACATTTCCTCCTCTAATGAGTACACAATGACCAATTCTACTTTACTGGATGGTGCATGAAGATTTTTTCAAGCCTCATTAGCATAATCATATGGATCCCTAGAACATGAAAAAACATATGAGATATTATGGAGGATGAGGTGGAGGTATAAAGGGTAATAAAGCTCATAGGCTATTAGAAGTCAAGGTTTACATTTCTCATTAACAACATCTAAGACCCTAGCACAAGGGTAGTGGCACACCTTGTTATTACCAACCCATACCCTAGTATTTAGTGGTATGATTTTAGTAAGATCTTCCTATACATTTCCCACCATATGGTATAAGGAGTGATATTCAACATCTCCAAGTTTTTTATAAAAGAGATAGTGAAAAATGCACAAGAGTGTCATCAAACAAATGAGACCTTATGATGGGTGTACATGATAATTATTATAGTAATGGAAGAGATAAGTATGCTAGATATTGATGAATACCACCTATGGTTATTTTCACCCCACCATGATTCCCCTATGATGAATTACTAATACTTCATTTTTCTACCCAACTTCTCACATAAGTATAAGACTAGGGTGTAAGGGTGGTTTGAGAGGTACATAGAATCCTTTGGGAAGGAGTGGTGAATCCCTCAAGAGATTTCCCAACCCAATAATTGGTGGAAAAAAAAACCTTTTTTATGATGTAACACTTCCATTTGGTGTGCCTAAACTCATATATGAGAACTTGTCAGGGTTGTTCTAGTTATCTTACATGTTATCATCCAATTACTTTAGGGTGATGCTAAGGATAATCCTTAATGTGCAACAAATTGAGATCCTATTAAAAAACATGGATCATGATAGAAACATGATGACATGACAATTTTTGTACCCTAGAGTCAAGGTCACCAAATATGAGGAAGATGACAATGATAGGACAAACATCCATCCCTTCTAGAGGGTAATAATAAATAGGAAGATTTTTAATCTCTATAATAAGATGAAGACACAAAATAAAGGTGGTGATCTTGGAAAGGATGATGGTCACCCCTTCCTAATAAATGATGAAGGGAAGGATACACAAAATCTATAGGAGAAATTAGTCCAAAGGAAATGGGGTGATAATCTAGAAATGATCACAAATCACATTCAGTTAAAGATTACCTCCGAAGAACCAATTGTGTCCCCCATTCAAAATAAGTGAATGACCTTCATAAAATAGAGTGCTTCTTCCAACAATAATCCAAATAAAAATATCAAAGGAACTATATAATTCTCTACTATAAATCTTACATGCCCAAAATAGAGGAGGAAACTGAGGAAGATAAAGCAGGGACATATATCCTATAGATAAGAGAAGAGGATATTAGTGCTAGGAAAGTATAGGAAGCCCTATAAAGTAAAGTGACCATCACACTTTAGGTAATAGAGTAAATGGCAAGCCTCTCATCTGACACTACCTCATTAATGAGCCTTCTAAGGAAGCTACCATTGATATCTAGCAAGGAGGTCTCCCCTCTACCTCCTCAACTATTAAAAGAAAAAATAGTAATTTTGAAGAAGATGGGATTGAGAGATGAAGATATCAATAAGGATTTAGAACTTAAAGAGAATTTGAAGCTTAAATAGGATAATAAAAAGGCCAAGTTATATAAAAGGGTCCCAAATGTTCTCTTAATCATAGGACCAATATCCAAAGTGGCCAGACAAGTACCAAGTGACCTCAATAAAAAATTAGAAGAATCTATGCAAGAGGCACACCCAAGTAGTGAAGGGGTGTTTGAGCAAAAGGAAGGTGATACTAGTACCTTAAAAAAATAGAGACAATCAATGAACCCCAACAATAATAAGGTGATGATGGTGCCAAAGGAACTACCATGGAGGTAAGTATTGATAAACCCCAAGATGAGGAAATGGATGATGGTGAGAAGTCCAAGGAAGCAACCCCTATGGATAAAAAAGTGAGTCCCTAGATGATATCACCAAACAAGTGGTGGAGCCAATGAAGAAGAGGAAATACAAATAGAAAAAGCCATTAATAATAAGGACAATAAGTATCTAAATATAAGGAAGATGACATAGAATAGATGGGTGGATGGATATCTCTACACGTATGAAATTATGCCTCCCCAAGCTCTGATGACTAGGATGCATAAGCAACTCTTGTTTGCATTAGACAAAAATATGGATGATCCCTAATTTGAGGCACCTATAAAATCTACTTTAATCTTAGAACATCATGAAGAGGGGTAGTAATAATTCCTTGTTAAACCCTCATGCCATGAACCCAATCTAATCTGGGAACTCACTGATAAGAATGGCCATAGATGTTACACACCAAAATATCATCAATGATGGTAAGCTGAGGAAATGGAAAAGAATCCTCAATGAATCCAAGGATGATGTGTAGGCCAATAGGTTTAAGTTACAACAACTTTGTGATCACATGGAGGTAGTTGAACCATCTCTTTTGGTTAAATTGACACTTTAGACCTTTCATAGGTTGATAAGATTTGTGACTTGGTGGAGCATATGGTCCCAAAGCTATAACCCAAGATGATTTAGGAATAATAAGAAGACATCAACATCAAGTTGTATAAAGAGCTATCAAAAAAAATCCAATAGGTAAGATAACTCTTCATAAAATTAGAATGCATGGAGGTAGTAGATGCCATTTTATTAAGCTTCTCTAACCAAACCTTAGTAATAGAGCATGCTTAAAATAGGTGAAGGAAGAGAAGGAGAATATGATGGTTCAAATGTACTCATCAAGTAGGTCAGAGTAGACACAAATAATAGGCAATGTTAACATGCTAGGTAACCATATCAAGGACTAATATTAGACTCTTTTACACTCTATAAACTAATGCTTGTGAGTAAGCAAAGATATTAGACAGAGAATGGAAAAGATAAAATCTAATGTTCAGTCCTTGAAAAGAAATTGGATAAAATGGATGTGCTTTTAATCACTACTTCAGCCTATGATTTAGATAATTCTAAAAAAAATAAGCTAGCCATTAAGGGCTTTGAATACTTTAGTACTAAACTCAAGGAGATTGCACCCAAGTTTTGTCCTCCCAAGAGTCTTATGGCTTAGTCTGAGGGATGACTAAAGTTTTTATATGGGGTAATTTTAGGCCCCTAATCCATTAGTAGAAGATTTATGTCAAAATAACTTCCATCTATGGATTAGAGGATCATTTTGACAAGTGGTTATCCTTTGGGCCTTTTTTAGCTAGCTAGAGGTTAAAGTGCATATCATGCACTAGTTGACAAGTGACTGTCTCCCAAATTTTTAAGGAATCTTTGAGGATTTGAAGATATGTGGAAAATACAACATGGAGTTTTTAAAGTGATGGATTTGGAAGTTATGATGATCAAGTTCCATCTCAGCACTCAACATGCAACATCCACCCTAGTGAAGATGCTCCTAAAGTCTTATTTAAGGAGATTGAGATAAAATAAAAGGAGAAATGAAGAACTATAATGGAATAATGAAATAATTAATTCTATACATATATTCCTTTTAGCTTCCATTAAGGCTTTATATATAGTATGGAGGCTACATGGATTCTTTTGTATGTGCCCAATCTCTTTTTTGAGCATTTGGGTTGTTAATATTTTGATATGAATAGAAACTCTATTATGTGTTTTGAATAAATGATGAATGTTGTGCATTTACATGAATTATATTTGTATTTCATGTCACTTTGTATTGCTAATGGAACACATATATTTATAGTGTCATATTGTTTACGAAATTATGTTAATTAATGTTTGTGCATTTTATAGGTTCACATCTTCAATGGAGTCCCTATAATGAAATGTGACATCATAATAATTTTGCATAATGAATTAGTATTATTCTTACACTTGAAACCCAATAATTGTTTAATTCACACCTATTTAATATGAGGAAAAGTAGGCTTGTGACCTATTAAGTGTTTATATGACACTAGGCTTAGTCCATGAAAGGCTTATGCCTTTGGATCTACCTTAAGTTTTCATTAAAATGCTAAATTCCCCTAATTGAATCCTCACAACGTGACATAACCAGCCCAACATGGGCCTCAATTCCTTCTTAGTTGTGTTTTGGGTGAGTGTATAGTGTTTATGCATTATGTGGATTGATGTAGGCATAACTAAGTGTTCAAATGTTGACCACAAAGGGAACATCCCTTTTTTCACATAGTTTTAGTAAAATAAGAACTACATAGACAAGTTTTTCACAACACCCCTCCTCAATGGCCTCTCTATAGATAAACTATGTCCAAAAACCACTATAGGATCACCCTTTGTGACTATCAACACCTACATCTCCTCTTGTTGATTGTGTCTCCATCACTGATGAACTCATGTGGCCATTATTACCCATATTTTGGTTGCACTATCACTACCACATCTCTTGCATATAAATCAGTAGAATTATATCCTTTTGGACTCACCACCTCCTACTACCATGCCTAACCTACCCATGGTCTTGATCACTAAGGCCTAATAATAGGTATCTTGACCAATACCCTTGGGACTATTCTCTCTCTTGGTTATCTAAAATTTCATGTCTAATAATAAGGGATTACTAGATGAGATACGAGATGTGTTTTCCCTAGCTATATGGGTACAAGATCCATTAGATTCATCTGTACCCATGAATCATAGTGACCCATAATCCATATATGCAAAAAATTGATATAAATAGTCACTCAACTTAGCTATATATTTTCAATGCAAGTTTAATAATGACACACTATCTACCCTAGTGTAATAGTTTTCAAAGATGAAATATGGGGCATGCAACACACTACATAATCCTTCCTTTATCATATAACCTGAAGTAGAATATCTTCAATTATATTGGGAAACCCAACCAACTGATACATATGAAATATATATAAATTCATGTGCTTAGTATAATGATTAGGCCCAACTTCTTCTTCACTTAGGTCATTATCCTATGCATATCATGCATGAGTTGTACCCAAAAATAGAACCAAGATCATATAATGCACTCTAATCTAGGATGGAATAACATAAGGCTATTGCATAAAGTGATACCTTCCCATTTGATTTGTGACACAACACTCAGGATGTTAGAAGCCCTATCAAGGCCTTCTAAACATCTATAATGGTTGTGATATAAACATCAAACAAGCTAACATGTATACCCAAATTATATCCTATTTGATCTATTCACCCATTATACTAAGTCTTGTCTCTCATCCTCCAACTCTGGTGTATTACATATCACCAATGTCCTATTAATACAAAGTTTAGGCAATGCATGACATCCCCTAAGGTGATATCCACCTATATATTGTCCCCCTCCACCTCCCATAAAAAAAAGTGTTGGTCAATCATTCCCATCCTCTTAAAAACATGATAATAATATCAAAAATCAATGGGATCCACCTCATCTTCATGATGCCTCCAAAATCAAATGCAACCAACTGACCTCAATCCACATCTAATGAATGCTCCAACAAATCTAGTAGCCAAGATGCACCCACTAGGTACCAAAATCTCTATTTCCTCTATAAAATATCAAATAAAAAAGAATGTATTTCATATTGATGTCATAATAATAAAATACATTATTAAATATTCTAAAAAAAACTCTAAATTAACTAATTCATTAGCTAGTTTTCTCTATGTTTATATTTTTCACCTATTTCCTACACAATCAATCTATTTAATACTAAATCAATCCTATCATTTTTTCCATACTACATCAGCCTTCTACTACACATTTAACCCATTCTTATAGACATAGTCAACCTATTTGTTACTGAATCAACCCTTTCTTATATCAAACATACTATATTGGCCCTCTACCATGCAATCAACCTCCTTTTATAGACTATATTGACCACATATTACTTAATGCATTAGGAAGAAGGTACTATGTTTATCAATTCTGATTTTGTAACTTGATCAACCTTTTTTTACATAGTCAACCCCCTAAATTTATCTCACCTTGACAATTGAGTCAATAGTGCTAGCTCTATTCTTAGTCTATGATGAATTTTTTACCATTTACTAAAATGGCTTAGCCCTTTTTTGGTCATATCCTTTCCTACCCAGTACCCCATTCTACCCCTAGCCTATGTAAAATTTTAATAGGGTCATTTTTAATGTCTACAATTTTCCTAACATCTAATTATATATATTTAGCTTCATTTTAATTAAAATTACATAAATATTTGAAATTAATGTTTTACTTACCAGAGTTACATGTACTACATCTATTAGGCATCCTCCAAATTGTAACTATCATCTCCTCACCATGATCTCTCTCTACGGTCAAAATGGGTCTCTTAGAGAGAAATTTTCTTAGAATAATAAAAATAACAAATGAATTAATTTTCACCTTGTTTATATACACTATTAAAAATTATTTCCTATCAATTATTTACAATTAGATTCTTTTTTTGACCATAACTTTGTTTCGATTATCCCTTTTTCTAAACCTCAAGATGTTATGGAATATTGACATTATAGAGAATATTTTCATATATTACATATATATATTTTGAAAACATAAATTTTCAATTATTTTTATAGGTTCACTTAATATTTCTTACATTAGACACCTTCACATTTAATTCACTCCCTTCCTCTTATACATCACTAAGGTAAGTAGAGGTATGTATTTTTAAATTATTCCCTTTCATTTATATTATTATCTTATTACTATAATTTATTTAACTTCATCATTGCGTGTTTATATGTTTTTTCCTAAACAACCATCCCCTATTACACCTACATGACATGTGATGAGTTTTGAGTATGGTATATGTATACACATGATATTTTCAAACTCTATCAATTATTGATGTTTTCTCTCTTACAGGGACCACTGAGTCTCAATCTCTCTAATTGCATACGTTAAAGGGTGCACTAGGAAAGGGGTGGGAAAACCATTGGTGTTTCATAAGATTTTTGTCTTTTATGCCATGAATTTCAACTAAGACAAACATCTCCTATACATTTCACTAAGCTTTAAAACATCCTTTACACACTTCTCCAAGAAATTCATTTCCTTATATAACCCCTACCTAATCCACAAACTCTTTTTTGACATTTAGCAAACAAATTTAGCCTTGGTTAAACCTATACTTAAAATATATTAACACATTATGGGACCTGGTTAGCCTCATCCACTATAGGACCTAATTTTCATTTATTAATTAGTGATACAAGGTCAATTGGGCCAACTCTATCGACTAAACTTTTGGAAAGGTTTAAGATTAGATCTAATGATATATACAAATCCATTTTTTCCCTTTTAGAGAGAGACAAAGGAGTGAGTAATTATTTATGCATTTTCTTATCCACCATTCTAATTGAGGAGCATTGGTTAGTGTTTCAATACTACACTTGGAGATATGAATCTTATCATGTGGAGAAGTATTTTGGATGCATATTATAAGTCATATATCTTATATCTGACCTATCTTTGTTATCCTTACATACCACAACAAAATATTATAAATCGCCTTGGCCAAGGGAGAGATTGAGTCTCAATGAGTTTGTATTTAAAGGTATGTATTCATAATGCTTTATACTCATTGTTAAAGTAGATATATTTACATTTGTTAGCTTATATTCCTATCTCTCCATGCATTAGGATTTCCTCTACACTAGATTGAGTAGAGATATTATATACATGTTTATTCTTATGATTATTACCCCAATTTTATGACAAAAGATTTGGTCAGCATTTGGTAATATTTTAATTTACTTTGTTAATGAAAAATATAGGACCTAGATAGGTTTAATGCATGGTGTTTTTTGACTAGAGGCTTTGGAACCCTATCTAGTGATATTATTGTGGTAAGTGACCCATTTTTTAGATCTATTAAATCCATCTTGGTCATGACATAAATTTTATAAATTTACCAAAAAGAATAAGGGTAAGTGTGATTTAACTTTTAAGCTAGGATTGATTTGTAGATTATCTTCTCTTTCCCTTATATATAAGCACTAGGTTAGATTTTACATTACTATGACATTTATATTTTAAATAAGAAAACATAGGACCTAGTTTAGGTTTATTGCATAGTGTTTCTTCACTAGAGGCTTTCATAGAATTTATAGTGATATTATTATGGTAAGGTAACCTTTATTTAGGTATATTAGATCCATCTTGGTCATGATCCCAATTGTCTAAATGTATCAACAAGTAGAAGGGTAAGTGTGATTCATCTTCTCTAAGATACGATTGATTTGTAGATTAGGTCCACCTTCACTTATATATATTATGGTGAAGTTAGAATCAATATAACCTTTAAAAGGTTTCTTTCATGAATTCATTTATTATCATCTATTATATATTTTTATTTTTACATTACTGGATTGAACTTATCAATAATCTAAAATTTTGTGCATAGGTTTAACACATACTCACTTTGATAGACTCTATATTTTATATGTAGGTTTTCTCCACTAGTAGATAAATATATTGAACAACTTGACTCAGTTCAATTTTTCATCCATAAGTTTACAAACTCAGTCAACCTAGTTGACTCTATTGGTAGGTTAGTTTAAGCATATAAGTTTTTGGAATTTGTCAACCCAATCGATTTTACTAGCAAAAAAATCATCATCATCTAAGTAACACATAATGAAAATAAAAAATTAGTATCTTAAAAAATTATCAGATTCATTCTTACCTTCTTAGTCATTTTTTAATTCATTTACAATCCCACATTTTCATAATTTATAGTCTATAAAACTATAATCCTACAATTAATTGGTTTGACTAAGTAGACATATTTATGTAGCTTAATTTAATATGTATAATATTTAGTCAAACTATTTGAATATGTTCTTCTAGATATTTATTCCACAAAAAACATCGACCCTATTGACTCTATTATGTATTTTTTTCATATAGTGTCACATGAACCAACTTTGTACTCTTCAAAAATAAATGAATTAACTTATCTTGTTAGTAATTAATTAACTTTTAAATTTTATTTCATTATTTATTAGAGTAAAAAACATAGAATAAATAATAGTATTTTAATATACCTATTTAGTCACATTATTCTTATTTTTCACACACTTCTAAATCAAATAACATTAAAAAGCATTAAACAATTTCTACCCAAGGTCTACCTACTTGTATTTCATCACCAAGGGGGAATCCAACTTGGTTTTCTAGCCAAGTATAAATATGTGGTTGATGGTATATATTGGCAAAGCACTTGACATGCTTATCACTACTAGATTATGAATTGAGGGGTTGGGCCCTAATTCTAAGCTAGTACCATCACCAATACAGATCCCTTTTAGCCTCAACTACCTAAGACTATACTTAGATTGATTATATAGTTCCTTATTATATCCAAATCCATATCACATTTATTTCAAAAATTATTATAATTTAAAAAATTCAAGAATATCCAATTGTTAGATTAACATTTACATTCTAATTTTGTTGTTTGCTCTTAGCAAATTATATGTTGTATTGCAAAACTTTTACTATCCAGCATTGGTACAATATTTTTATTATTTAATATAATTAGATAAAACATGTTTATTTAATTTCTTTTGTCTAAATTGAGTTTATTTATTACATTTCAAAAAAATTCCTATTTTCAAAACAATGTCAACCCCATTGACTCAATATCTTATAGTCTACTTGCTTTGTTTATTGTTAGTACATAGTCAGCCTATCTGATTGTGTTTTTTTAAAAATACTTAAATTTCTCAATCTATAACATAAATTCAACTAGTTTGACTATGTCCTTTATATCCTATTATATTTTTTATCTTACAAGACAATGTCGATTGGTTTATGTCTATATCTTATTCATGGATCAAAGGAATTTCCATGTTTTCACTCACACTACCAACTATGGGAATATTCCTCATTCATCCTCTACACTTAATCCTTTGTTCTCACTATAATATGAGAATAATTTAGAATACATAATTTAAATTCTCATTTTAATCAATGAAAACACTCAACATAGAGGAAAAGATATTAAAACCATCTATTATATCATGAGGGGGACTCATCTATGACAACCCCATTCACCCTCCTCTACCTTTTCCCATGGATTTAGGGGAACCCTTATCTTTTCATCTTGATATTTTTCCTCTATAATATCTTCTTCCCACACCATGATATCATATGTTATGTCTTCTTCAACCTCCATGCCAAGTATATCTACTGACATGGCAGGTTTAACTTCTAGTGGGCCTCTTCAAAAGAGCTATGCCCATAATCATGCTACAAGTACATCTCATGCTAATAAATCTTATTTTTATACTAGTGCATCTCATTCCAATATTTTTTATTTTTCCACAAGTGTGGTGCATTCTACTACTTCAACCCACACTCATAGTGAAACTCAATCTACTAATACTAACACTAATGCATAACATGTTGTATTCACTATTCAAAATGCTGCTCAAACTAACCAAATCCTATTAAAAACACTTAACAAAATGCATACCTTTCAAACAAATAATACAAAATAAATGATGTAGATACAAAATCATCTCATTAATCTCCAAAACCAACCTCACCAGGTTTCATAGGGAGTGAAAAATCCTAATTGCCCCACCCCCTTATGGATTCCCATGGTAACATTATACCACAAACTCCATTTATTGACAAAACCATTAAACATATACAAAATGAACCTATATTAACTAAAATTTCTAACATTGACATAGGAGGTATCACACCAACCATCACTTATAATAGATCCACATATCCCACTTTGTATTAAAAAAAATTTGGTAACCTTTATAAATATTGGGTTAAGCTTAACACCTTCCCTGCTACTAAAGTATTAACTAAAACACTCTCATGATATGTTTTATATTGGTACAATAAATTAAAAACCCACTCTATCACTAACCTAGAAGATTTGGTCAACTCACTAGCATAAGAATTCCAAATGAGTGATCTTTTTGAGAATAACTTAGCCCACTTTTTAAATTACAAACAACTCAAAAATTGAACGGCACAAGCCTTCATCAAATGACGGAAAAAATTATCTACAAATTGTGAACATAATATGATTGATGAAAACCTCTTCCACCTATTCACTAATTATTTATTCTCCAAAGTACAATATAGATTTAGGACCCTCTCTCCAAAAACCTTAGAATAAGATCTTGACCAAGACAATTGACAAGAATTCCTCATGCATAAATTTGAACCACATAAACCTACAATAGGCACTCGTATTATCATAAAAAAATAAAAATTTCATGAAAATAATGATGGTGTTACCAACACCTACAACATTATACATACCATCAAAGAAATTACTCCAAAAAATACCATAGAACATGTTCCCCTATTAATAAAACTCTTACTCCTACATTTTATCAACCGAACCACACTAATTTGCACAAACCAATATCCCTACTAAAATATCAAAAACATATTCCAAGACCTCTACCACAAGATCTTCACCCCACTTCTCCTATGAAATCATTTTATGATCTAGACAAATATTTTTGGTTTCATGCAAGTTGGGGCCAATCTCATGAGACTTATAGATAATTATGGAATCTTCCTACGAATTTTATTCTTGGTCATAACTTTGATCATGTAACCCTTATTTTAAAGCATCAATAATCTTATGACATAAATTTTAAATCTCATGAAAGATAAAGTAAAAACTAATATTTAAACCAAGCTAATGATCATCTTGATATCTATAAAGATCCTCTTCTTGTCCATGAAGGTTAATAAAAGAAACCTACTCCTATTACTAATAATGTTTAAAGTCTTATATACCTTACTAATAATAACAAAAATGTGGTTAATATGACTAACATAAGAATATTAATTACTTTTATTGACTCTAATCCAACACCTATGCATCACACCTCTCAACCATTTTGTATCATTTTGGATGCTTCCCCATTCCATTTAATGAGCTTGGGGCAACAAGAACCTATACCCATACAATCATCACTTCCAAATACAAAACTTGATTATATATATCATACCATATCTACTCTTCCTCCAACATCGACACAATAAGATAACATACCCCAAAATTCTAATAGTATTTATTCTACCCAACCATAATAAATACTTCAACTAACCACCACATCACCTAAAGTAACTCAACCTATTTTTAATCAACCTAAACCAACCATACCCTATCAACACAATTTTAATTGTACCTCCAAGCCTCCTTCCCAAGAGATATTTCAAGACTATTCACCTATATTTAATAATCCTCTAACATGTTATGAGTAATGGGATCCTTTTATGTAAATTACCCAAGAAGGCATCTAAAATCCCATGTTTCATATGTTATGGATAATATTTTTTGTGAACATGACATGGTGTTATTTCATATTATTCTAATTTATGACTTAGATTAGATTTGTAATCCATATTTATATATCTTAGATGGACCGTTATATTATGATTGATGTTTTTTAATTGGTTTCATTCTCTTTCACCTTTTCATAAGGCATATTGTCATTTTTTAAATGCATACACACTTATGATTATGATTTCATGTATTTCATTGATTATTTTATTTTACTTTTTACAATTATTGTTTGTTATATTATTACATTCAAAAATGAGATAATTATTATTGGGAATTGGTTATAAAACCTTGATTACCTTAGTATTCTATCTCTACCATATGATTAATTAGAAAACAAGACCTCTCATTTTGCTACTACCATATACCATTATATTTTGGATCTCCTTTATTTCCTCATCATCCTTTCACATACTAATCATACATATGGTTGAAACTTTAGATTACATACTAGTTCATAGGTAAGTATAATTATTTAGTTAGTCATATCTATGGTTACTTAGTATCCTTTAAACCAAAGTATAAATCTCATTCGTATGCATCACTTGTGTTAGTTATTCCAAATTTGTATGGAGGATGAATCACAAAAACCATAAATAAAGTTAAAATCTAAATCATTTCAACAAAAGGAAATTATTCAAAAGGAAACATACAATTCAAAAGTGTACTCACACCAAAATAAATGATTTATAGCACATTCCTATTTTCTAATTGAAGATCAAACTCCACAGTTGGCCTCATGATAGATCCAAGGTACATTTGGGTGAGGTATGTCAGTAGATTGGGATATTATAACAAAAACAAATCTATAAGTGTTTCCTACTTTGTCACACAAAATATGACAACAAAAACATCTATAAGTGTTACCTACTTTCTCACATAAGTGGCCAATATTTTCAGTAGATCGATGACTTTGTAAGAGGTCCTAAGAAATGGGGAACATATTGTGGGAAGGTAAGTCAATTTTACTTTTCTTGTTCATATAACCTTCATAATTTGATCTTAGTATCTCACCTATTTACATTTACAACTTTTCAATTATCGTTATTAGGTATCCTTTATATTTTTATGGTCACTAGACTCTTAGTGTCTCTCCTTTGTACCTAATATGCCTCATGTTTCCTAAGGTTTTATCATAGACACCTAGGTAATAAATTTTACATTTCTTATTTCATTAAAATAATCCTAATATTTTCCCTTGAGAAATATTGTTTTGTTAATTGATCATTACCCCTAGGGTTTCCCTTTGTGAGTTGCAATGTAAGACTATGGATAGGACTAGGATGTCCTCAAAAATTACCAAATTAAAACATATTTAAATTATTCCCATGTATTTAAACTCCATTAGTGTTACTTTTTCTAGTTGTAATATAAGACCTTTGATAGGACTAGGCCCTCCTCACAAAATATTCCAATACCTAGTTCATATTTTAACCAAGTCATAATAACATTACATGATTCAAAAATGATATAATTTGTGTTACATTATAGTTTACATGTCATTGACATAATTCCCATCTTGATTTAGTATTTTTTATGCTTACTTCATAGTCAATCCAATTTTATCTTCATATTTTTTGATTGCATGTATGTTTAATATGATTTTATTACATTTGTCATACTTGTCATCTTGATTTAGTATGACTAATTTGATTTACACTTACACTTTATTTTTATTTTCATACTTCCCATCTTGATTTAGTATGATTTATTGAATTTATTGTTTTTTTTATTTATATACCATTGGTTTTCATGTCTCTTACATTTTATTACAAATTTTCATACTTCCCAACATGATATAATATGGATTTTATTTTGTTTTAATTTTGTGTAGATATTTTTACATGGTTTGAAAACTTTTTATTACCCTTTTACTTGACCATTTTGGTTTATTATATATATTCATCTTTTTATTACATATTTCCCATCATGATTTAGTTTGTATTACATTTAATGATTATTTATATTTTTTAAAAATCATTTTGATTTTATTTTTAACCATGCACATGTATCACATAATACTATAAAATAAAACATACATCACATATTTCCCATATCATATACAACAAAATAAAAATACATGTTCAAGATAGGAAATATATCCATAATCTCATCATATACAAGTACAAATCATAGAAAAAATAAATGTCCATATCAATATATATATATATATATATATATATATAATTTAATATAATATAAGTATAAAATATAATATTTATAGCTTATAAGGATATGCTCCATGATGCCTATCTTTTGGGCTAGCCATGCTACCCATGGCTACCTATGATTAAACCCTCTAAATGGTGCACTATAATGAGGCATTCTAGGATCTCAAGCTATCAATCTAACCCTATAGGTTATAAACCTAAGTGTATACCTATCGAAGATATATAATTTTCATCATGTGAGTAACTTGCTCGTATGCCAAATCCTTCCAAGCTTGAGTCCATCCATCTCCTACCCCTTTAGGTTGTTGTGAACCATTTCCTCAACATAAAACTATTGAGAATCCTCTCCCACCAATCTAAACAAACTATAATAATCATGGGTATATGGTATCACATGATATAGAAAATTTAAAGGATGATAATGTGACAACACCCCATCTAAAATATCATGATGTGTAACCATAATCATGGATCCCTATTTGATCTTCTGTACAACAACATCTTCAAAACTAGAAACCAAATATACATCAAATCTCATCTATATATATCTCAAACCATTTATATATAATAAACAATGATTCAACTAGTGATCTATGTTAAAAACATAAAATAAATCAAAACATTTCTCACTAGTGCCAATATCATGAACCATAGTCTCTCTATCTGCTCACCCACTCAACACCTCCTTTATTGGCTACCTCTGCACAAGTGAAAAAGTGGGAGTCATTACTCAATTTCATTATCACCCCCTCTCTATTATCCTATATATCAACCAACTATGTCTTGTAATCATTATATCATCACCCTATGTGATTACTAGTGCCCATGTCTCCTCTTGTTAATGGTGTTTCCCTCTCTAATGGGCTCATGGTAGATGTTATTGGACATATTATTATCTTACTCTAGCTCCCACATCTCCTACATCCAAATCCATAACATCATCTTTTCTAGGCCTTATCACCTTCTATTTTCATGCTTGACTTACCCATGGTCTCACTCTCTAAGACCTAATAATAGGTATCTTGATTGGCACCCATGTGCATCCTCTCTCTCTTAGCTCTCTAGCATGTCTTTCCAAATAAGTAGGCACTACAAAATGGGCACTAGATGTGGTAACCCAAAATATTTGATTATTTAATCCACTAGTTTTAGCTCCATCCATGAAGTATAATGACCCATGATTTGAAAGTGTCCCAAACCAATCATAATAGTCACCCAAGATGGACATATAGTAGTAATGTGATTCCAAGGTTTCCTCATTATCTACCCTCATGTAGTAGTCTCAAAATCTAGAACATGGGCCAAGACACATGATACATGGTCCTATCTCCACCATAAAACCTTAGGTAACCTATCATTTATCACATTAATTAACCCAACTAGTAGGTATATATGAGATCTCTTGTAGATCCATGTAATCAACATAATGATGGGGCCCATCATCTTCTTCCCTAGGGTCAAAATATCTTACATATCATGCATGAGATGCACCCAAATAGCAAGATTATCAAATTCAACATGTTATACGGTGTATTGACACAAGGTGATCACATAAAGTAGTACATAACTATTTGACTTGTTACACAACATTTATGTTATCATAATCCCTATCAATTTATTTTAAACATCTAAAATGGTCTTGATATAAACACCAAATAAGCTAACACATAACTAGGATTTATGTTATTTGATCATATTTCCAATTGGGCTAGGCTTCTTCTCTCATCCTCTATCTCTAGTGTATCACATATCACCAATGTTTTTATGATAAGAAGTCCTAGAAATACATGAACATCATCTAAGGTGATAGCCACCTCTATAGTGTCCCCCTCCATCTCCCATCATAGAGTTTTAGTCAACTATTACCATGATCCTATGAACATGATGATGAGATAAACACTCAATAGGATATGCTTCATCTCCATAATGCCTATTAAACCCAAGGTAAACAATCAATCTTGATCCATGTTTGATAAATGCTCTAACAAATATGGTAGACATGACACATACATTAGACACCAAAATCTCTCTCACATCTACAAAATATCAAATAATAGAGAATGTATTAGATCTTGATGTCATAATAATAAAATACATTCTTAAATATTCTAAAAAAAACTACAAATTATCTACTTCATTAGATTGTTTTAAATATTTATATATTTGTCATGTTTTTCATACATAATTATACTATTTGATATTAAATTGGCCCTATCACTTATTTACCATACTACATTAGCCTTTTTTTATAGAGTCAGCCCATTCTTATAGACACAACCAACCTATTTGATACTAAATCTACCCTTTCCTATTTTTAGGCATATTACATTATCCATATACCATGTAGTCAACCTCATTAAACAAAATATCAGTTACATATTACATATTGCATCATTAAAAAGATACTATGTTGACCATTTCTTAGTTTATAACTAAATTGGCCCTCTACTATGCATTCAACCACCTCTAATGATACTACATCAGCCCACTACTATGTAATCATCCCCCTATATTTCTCTTGCCTTATAAATTAATTTTTGAATAAGAAAAAATAGTACCTAGATAGGGTTATTGCATGGTGTTGCTTGACTAGAGGTTTTAAAACCCTCTATAGTGATATTATTAAGGTAAGGGACCCATTGGTTAGGTCTAGAAGATACATATTGGTCATGAACTTGATTGTCTAAATATAAAAACAAGTGGAAGGGTAAGTGTGATTTATCATCTTTGAGATATTATTTATTTTTATATCATATTCACTTTCCGTTTTATACACTTTCCTCTACCTGCACCTCTATTTTATGTTTTGTTTGTTGCATAGAATCCTTGGCATCTTGATTTCTAGAATTTTTATTGAACTCTTCTTCCTAAGTTTACAAGGCTTCCCTCACTTTATCCTTCTCTTGTTTGGTTATTACATAAGCATTAGAATTTTTCCTTTGCTTCTTATTCATTACATCATCTTCATGTTCATTTTTATTTTGTATAGATTCTTCTTCTTGTTATTTCTTCTTTTGCTTCTATTATTCATCCTCCTTCCTTTTCTATTTGTATTCTTATTCACATTTATTCTTCACAATAATATCTTCTTATTCCTTTAATTCTCCTATGAATTTTATTAAATTTTCTAGTCTTATTATTATTGGGTCTTACACTTAGCTTATTACTTTTACTTCCTTCCTTTTTGGCATTTTTCTCCTCTTTATTTTGAGCCTTATCTTGATTTATTTTTGAATGCATATCTTGTTCTTACATTATGACATAATCTTGATGAGGATGAGATGGATACTATGGGATTAAGGGGATGAAGGGGATGAAGGGGTTGAATTATGAGGGGAATATGAGGGAGAGGACGCCACCATTATTCATCTATTTACTAGTGAGTTTTTATGGGTAAGTGGAATGAGAACATTATTCAAGGGCTTATAAGTGTGAACCATCTCAGTAGACTATTGATCCATACCTTGTTATTCTTTACAATCAATATCCTCCTCCACTTTTGGTGTGATAAATGATCCCATTATTTTTTTAATACAAGGAGGAGTCCTCAACTTGTGTGCCTTCTACGTATGTGAATTAGAAATTAGTGAGGGCTTACTTATATTTTTTTCCTAATGCTAACTTTGGTTTTGGCTAGGTATTTTTCACTATGGATGATATTTCTCCCAATACACCATGGAAGATGGTTATTTATCTATGTTTACTCTCTTATTCCTTTGAGATTATTGACTATGATTTATGAATGAGATGTGTTAATATTTACCATTATAATTTTTGAGACTTTATTTCACACTTATAAAATACACACTAATTCTATAAGAAAAATCAATTTTTTTTCTCCTCCTCATATATATTTTTTCCTTTGTCTTCTAAAATAGACATACATAATTCATCCTCATTGATGCCAAGATATGCCAAATTGTAATCTATAACAATCTTGAGCACTTTTACATTACTAAGTCAAGGGTTGGTTCTATGAGTCTTCCTATTTGATGGATGATATGGTGTTTTCCTATATGTTGGTTAATTTATTTTAAATTTATAATTATATATTATGTTTGCTAATGTCTTAGGTGGTGCTTGTTTTTATGCTTGTACTTATCCTTTTGGGTGCACCATTGGCTATTTTTCTCTAAGGGCCATAGAACAAAATGATGTCATTAATTTTTATATTAAGGATTATTTCATCATATCCTCTACTTGTGCATCTAAAATTGTATTGGGATGTGTTATGCTTTGGAAATTCCATGAAGTTGAACTTACACTCCATCATGAAGTTTGATGATTTTTGCTTAGGTTACAAGGTTATAAACATAATAATTTAAAATTATAATAAATTTATGATGGTTTATATCTTTTGATATCCTATCAAGTCTTAATATATCTTATTTTATTCCCTAAGGGGTGTATCAATAAAGATGTGGGTAGACCATTAGCAATTCACATGATTTTTGTCTCTATACTACCACTTGCTATCTACATAACCATCTTCTAAAACACTTCCCTAATATTTATCTCTTCTATTACACCCTCCTCCATCCATGTTTTGAATTCATTAGCCCCTTTATAAGCCTAAAACCATTCTAAAATGTTTACATTACAATGTCATCCGCATCAACCATATTCTTTTATTGATAAAACTCATTTAGAGTCAAGGTTATCCCTAGCTGGCCTAGACTAAGGCCTAATTTATTTTTATAAATAATGATATATATTTGTTTCATCTTACCCTATTTGATAAAATTATATAAAGGTTTAGCATTAGATTTATTTATTTGTATAGATTCATTTCATCATTTCTTAGAGATAGTAAGCACTTATTATTTAGTTTCACTTCTTCATAATATGTTCTACCATTTTATTTGAGGATTTATATCTTAGAGTTTCTAGTTTAAAAATAATATTGTCCTTTGGAAAAGTCTTGGATGTTTTGGACTTTATTAGTGATCCTTAAAAACCATAACAACCTCTTGAAAATAAATGTTGGTCAAGGGAGAGATTGACTCTTGATGGGTTCATCTTCAAGGTATCTTTAACTTTACTCCTCTATTTTAGTAGATATAAGTAGCATAAGTAATGGATTTTGAATATATTTATCTCTTCATGTATTAGGTTTTTACCTATAAATATCTTAATTATAACTCTTCTATGCATCTTTAATTTTATGTTTACTAACCCTCACTTTGTGCCATAATCTTTGGAGATCACTAGATTAGACTTTACTTTACTTGTCTTATACTTTTGTGAATATGAAAACATAGGACCTAGCTAGGGATATTACATACTTTTACTTAATTAGAGGCTTTAAAACCATTCCTAGTGATTTTATTGTGGAAATATATCCCTTGGATAGGTTGAGTAGATATATCTTGGTCATGACATCAAACATATAATGTATCAACAATTGAAAGTGTAAGTAGGATTTATCTTTTCTAAGTTAGGATTGATTTATAGATCAGTTGTATTTCCATTTTTATATATTATAGTGAGCCCAACATGAATCAAACCATTATAGGTTTTCATTAATGCCATCATTTTATCATAATATTATATTTTTATATATTTGTAATAATATATCAAACCATTCAATATATCTATAACTTTATGTGTGTAGGTCTAACACATAGTCACTCTAAAGTGAGTTTGTTCTATTTCTTCATTTATTTACCAAATACATGTTAATAGATCAAATAGTTCAACACAATATTCTTCTTCAGCTCTAGATTCACATACACAATCAAATCATTCAAGTCTAGCTATTATTCTCTTCTATCAGTAATGTGTGAAAAAAAAGTCAAACTATTTGAATCTATTTGTAACTTCTTCAACATACAAGAGTTTGAGTCCTTGGTCAAACAAGTTGACCAAATAATCATAATTTAAAAAAAACATTTAAACATCATAGCATAAAAAATTTCAATTTAAAACATCTTTAATCCCATCAAAGTTCATTTATTTCTCTCAATGTCATTTTAGTTCTTATTTTAGTAGTATTTTTTCATAATTCTATAGTTTATAAAACTACAACCCTATAATAAAATTGGTTGACCTATTTTACATAGCTCTATAGTCTATATTCCATCTATAATACATAGTCAACATGTTTAATTATATTCTTATAGGTCTTGATTTTGTCAAATAGTAGTGACCCAATTGACTCTATTTTGCATTATTTACATATATTATTGCCTGAATTGACTTTGTACTCTTCTCAATCAACGAGTTAACCTCTATTTACTAGTGATCGATTAAACTTTAATTTTTAGATATTTTCATGCTTAGAATAACTCACATATATTAAATAAGTGGTTTTTTAAATTACCATTCTAGTACCACTATTTTGGTCTTTTGCACACACTACTAAATAAATTGTCATTAAAAAACATTAAAAATTTATCTTCCCAAGTCTTACCTACTTATATTTCATCACCAATGGGGAAGTTGACTTGGTTTTATATCCATGTATAAATATGTTATAAATGGTATATATTATCAAATGAGATCATGTGCTTATCCTTGTGAGATTGTGAAGTTAGAGGGCAGGCCCTAATAATAAGCAAGTACCATCACCAATAAATATCCCTTTCAACATAAACATCTTGAAACCAACCTGATATTGATTTTTAGTTCCCTATTTCAGCCAATTTGTCTATCACATTAAAATTAAACATTATTTTAACTTAATAACACTTACGATGACCAACTAGTTAGCTTTTACTTTCTAGTTGTTTGCTCTTTGGTCACTATATGTTGTATTAAAAAATTGCATTAATAAGCATTGGTGCAAGATTTTTGTTGTGTATTCTTATTGAATCAATCATATTGATCGAATTACTTATGCGCATAATTTTATTTTGATTCAAAATTATCTTTCAATTGTTTTTCTTATTTGAGAACACTATTGTTTTGGTCAATACTATTAGAGGTATAATCACTAAACCTAGAAAATTCAACTTTAGTTCCAATCCTTCCAAAATATTAATCAATCAATACATACATTTGTGAGGCATACACATAATTCATAATAATGAACAAGAAAAATGATGTAACACCAAACACATAACACATGATATACATGGGAAACCCTCTTAGGGAATAAAATCCATTGGATCCTAAAATTGGACTACTATCCTATAAAACATGAAATGATTTATACAAATAAGATACTGATCAAGGAACTACCATCCCTAGTTTTATTGAGACTACAATCTCATAAGGAACTACTACACCTATCTAGCCAAGCACCCATAATAACTAGTTCTTTAGCAAGTTTCACCTTGCAAGGAGGATGCTACCTAATTAGATGTTTAGAACCCAAAATAACACATAATAAAACATCTCCTCAACATTTATTACCTACCAATATGATGGAGATACAAACTATATCATCTCTCTTCAACTTTTCACACTCAATGTATCCAAATCCATCTTTTATACCACTCTTCACTTCTCAGTAACAACTCTATCACCACAACACTCCCTATCAATAAAATCACATTACATAATTGAACTAAAATACAAAAAAAAATTAGGAGACATTACATATCCTAACTATCCCTAATCTTTAACTCTGCACACTCAATGTATCCTTCATAACAATAACTATGTCATAGCTTCAACAACATGACTAGATGGTCATACACACTATCCACACTCTGATCAATCTCTCAAACTAGATACCAATCTCTTAAAGACACCAACAATCCTTTTCTCATTCTAAAGACATACAAAATATCCTTTTGGATCATTCTAGGTCTCCCCACTCAAGCTCATCCTACAAGAGCACTATTCTACCATTAGAAACATGACCTATATGTCATACTCACAATCCTAAATTTGATAATATTATAAACCTAACCATTGGGCACACTTGGCCTCTTATCCTCTTCACTTCAACAATCACACCTCATCTAAGTCTAACAAGTCTAGAACCCATCATCTTTGGTTTCACTATTTATAGAGCAATCTTGATAATCACTATCTTAGTCGACAATTAGGCATACATTATCCCTTAACGCATCTTTCACATGAACACACACCTTAATACAATATTAATAGGTCATACATAGAATCTATGGATCACCCTTAAGGAATTACACATTTTAATAAGGCTCTTGTAGCCCCTATAGGTCTCATGTGAACCCATTCACTCCTTTAGCACTCCTTTGAGTAAAACAAGAACACATGACAACTTTAAAATACAAGGGTCCACTCCTTATGTCCACTTAGACATCCTCAAATTATCATAGTCAAATTATCTCATCTATACATATGCTCAAATAACTCAAACACTAAATTGGTGCACAAAGTCACCATGAATGAACACATAGTCAACTTTTTAAGCATTATTCATACTTAAGATAGATTTATCATACCTCTAAAATCCACATAAAGCATCATCATGGAGTCTAAAACATGTTTCAATATCTAATTCATTGTGAAACATTGAAAAACATTAATATAATCTTGAATAGCCTTTTAGGCTCACTTGTAGAAAAATCATGAATACACAGTCAACTTCTAGGCTTAGTATCTTTAACTACACTCACTTCCAAATATTGAAATCTATATATCCAGATGTTCCTTAGAGTCTTCTACCACTCTAATTTCTAATACATGATCTAATTCATCTCCTATTAAAATATTATTCAAAATATAGAGCTCTATTTTTTCCTATGTTAAATTCAAATATTTGAATATTAACGGTCACAGTTAACCTTCAAACACAATGATCAAATCTTGTGAACTCTTAGCTCAGTATTAATCTCACACCATTGATCATATTCAAGCTTTAAGACATAAACCACCAAAGCCAAAATTTAAACATATATCATTTTGATCTCATCTAGTGTAATCTAACAATGTTGACTTAATGCACTCCATCGATCTCTATGGATCAACCAGGTAATTAATGATTAATGTTCATCATTAAATCAACTATAAAAATTCCCTCTTACCATTGAATCATTAACATGTACCTTTGATCAATCATTAAACATCATGCACTTGTCCTCATCTTACTACATCATAATTATTTGGAGGCAACATGCACCATTGATCTTGCTCAATATTTAACACATTAAAAAATGACCAAGTATTGAGACCATTTTAATATGCATCAGTAGCCATTTTTTCACCTCAATAAATTATTCTATACTTACTCATAGGATCTTAAATTTGGACCATATGATCTCCTCTCATAGGATAATCTAACCATGTGACACATTACTCCTATAACTCTTTCATGTGTGAGATATATCAAAATTAAAGTGCCTTCTTAAAATATTCTATCATAGAGCCAACCATTTTTAAATCTACCTAAGAGGACAACTTTAAACATCCATAACTTTTATTGTGCTTCAATGCTGAACTCAAATTTAGCAAAAATGATCTATGATAAAAAGTTAATAAACCCATATGATCATATTATCTTGACACCTTCACATGTGAAAGATATAACACCATCATAACTATCACTCAGCTCTTTTTACTACACTACAAAATTAGCTAAATATGGGAAAACATAGTCAAACTACTTGGGAGCCCATCTTTGCATATGCATATCTTTTAATGTGATACATTTCATGATATGGAAGTTAGTGAAAATAAACTTGGTCCAAAACATAAAAATCCCATATGATCACCTTATCCTTAAATTTACATGCATGTGAATTCCGACCTCATCAACATGCTTACTCAACTCTTTTCTAGCCAATTGCAAATTTGCCTATGGAAAAATAATGAATTTTTATTGAAAAGCCAACTTTGCACCCTCATAAATTTGATAATGATTTGATGCATGACTTGAGATATATAAATTAAAAACTAAGTAATAATATTATCACAACCATGTGACCATCTCCCCTTGACTCCTTTCCATGTGGTAAAGATGATATCATCAAACTACCTACTTATATTTTTTGCTACTAGATCTAAAGTGTCTAGATGAGAAAAATGAACTACTAAATGAATTTCACTTATGAACTTAAGATATAAAAGCATATATAACATCTTAGATACATATTTCTCATGCTCTAATCACCATACTTAACCCTGAACACCTCTGATCAGTCAAAATTCAAAGATCAACTAAGCCATCTTCAAACATACAAGAAAAAACACATTGCACACTTTGCCATTATCACATAGAATATCAAATATCTTCATCCACTAAATAAGACAACTACATGAAACCACCATGACATCATTATGAAAACTCTCTAATAATTTACCCCTTTTTCATTGATGTCAACACCCATCAATATAGTAATATATAACACACCTTTTCTCTTTTCAAATCACTCCTACAATAGGAACTTTCTCCCCAACAAGAATTTTCTCCCCCTTCAAAACATTGATAAAGTGGGTACACACTAATCTTGAGGACCTAAAAATACTATCAAAATATGAAATTATCATTTTAGAAAGGTGATACAAACTCCCCCTTACCTTGAGCCCACCTCTTCTTATCTTGATAACTTCCTCTTCAACCAAGCCAAAATTATCTTAAATCAAGCACAACAACCAATAAATAACAAAAAAAGAACATAAATTTGATGTAACACATCAATAATCACCTAATAAGGAATCCCCCTAATAACTCTGAGCAATTTTACCTTCTAAGCATCTTCAGATCTCCACACATCATGAATAACCATACATGCTAACTAGACTTTTATCTCAATCTATCAAAAGGACCATCATAAAACTTCATGCCACTCAAAAAATAGGAAAAATTCTCTCAACCAACTTGATAACTAAACTTGTAACACACATACCTTGCTCTTTTGGAGAAACTGAGCAAAAAGCATTTTTTTAAAAACTAGGCCTATTTAGCCTCCTTGTAGCCCTACTTGGAACTTGCAAATCCCATAATTTTTAGTATAAATATCTTCAAGACCTAAAAATAAATATCTAGAGTAATATTATATTACCCCTCAATCACACCAATTTTATTCACCAAAATCATCCTTTACAACATACTTCTTTCATAAACCAACTAGCCAATTAACCCTCCCTATTGACAAAAACTTGAATAACTAGAGGAAAAAAAACCTTCAAATATATGTGAATCTAGATTTGACCACCCATTTATCCCATTAGACATATTAATAATCCTTAGACATTAATTCATAAGGAAAACCATTTTTATAGTAAAGACAAAAACCCTAGAAACTCAAAGCAAATAGGGTCAATAAACCTCCTTCTAGTCAACACACATCTTTGAAACTTTTTACACACATAGATACACCCATCACACACTTATGGAATAGAATTTGATCTTTCATACCTTTTATAACCCATACATCCTATAACCTGCTTGAGGCCTACTTGTTCATAAACCAAAAATAGAGAAAACTAAAAGCACTCAAAAATCCTCAATTGGCACATACATACCTTTAGACCTCAAAAACACCTAGATCACATCTCAAAGAAGTGGATAGAATATTTTGAGCGCCAAACAATTCTTGACAATCCATTAATCTATTTAAGCCACATGAAACCACCCATTATGACTCTTTACTATAGCTCCTTCACAAACCTTTGAAACAAGATCATGAATTTATTACTACCCCTTAACCAAAGGCCTTCTATGTTTAGAATTATCATACTAAGCACACAAACTTGATTCTACACACCTTATTTCTTATATTCAACTACTTAGTCCTCTAATCTTAAGACCTGACCAATTAAAAATCTCCCCCTAATTTCATGCTTCATTAGGAACATGATATATTCAATAAAACTTCAAATATTGTCCAATAATAGTCAATACTCAAATAAATATACCTCATATTTAGAACACTATGAACTTCAATGGCATACACAATTGGCATCTACCATAAATGATATGTGGATAAATATTTTTAACTCACCTTTATACCAATGATGTTCTAAGATCAACACAAGTTTATGTACATATTGGAATTATTATATTAAGCCCATAAACTTACTTCTTTACTAAAAGGAGTCCATTAAGAAGCATAGACTAAGACCTCCTCTACACCATAATGCTCTACCATGGTGTGAAACTAGGAGTTGCCCATAACTCCTCATATTCCTTCTCATCTTTGGTCATCTGATACTTATAGTTCTTCTTCTTCTTCTTAGGCTTAACTATGACAACTAGTTCCTTTTATGTATCACTCTTCTGCTCTTCTAAGATAAAATTGATAACACATGGAGATAACAAAGATTCATGACATACCTTTTCATCTAAATAATCCACCTTGTAATTTAGAATTTTATTACTAGATGATGACAACTGATGTTCTTTACATGAAACTTTCTAATTAATATTAGGATGTTCACTTGGATCTATACACAATTTAGAACTAACCTCAACCAGTACCATGGTCTTCTCCTTGAGCTTGGTATCTTTATTTTCAACATGAGCAGACTTTTGATTTTCCTCTTCTAACTAGGTAGTTGATACATTCTCTATTTCAAATTTGTCAACAAAAGTTGTCAATAAAAACTCTTGACTCTCCTTCATCTATGATTATTTCTCAACCTTAATAAATAATCCATAAACACTCTTAGACACAATAGGATTAGTCTTCTTATTATTTACTACCTTAGGTTTCCATACCATAGTTTGACTCTTCTTGTCTTCTACAACCATCTTACTTACTTAATCCTTGATATTTTCCTAATTTTCAACATAACCTTCTAGAGCAACTTTCTTGTAAACCTTTGGACTAGTGTGATTAACATTGATAATCTCTGGTTTCCATACCTGATTTTATATTTTCTCATACCTTATAGGATATCTATATCCTTTGACATACCTTGAATACCTCTTAAAACTATTTAAATAGAATATAGTAATATGTCCATTCTTGTGGCAATTGAAATAAATAACATCTTATGTACCTTTTGAAAGATTTGAATTGTGAACAATTTTTGGCCATATAATCCTAACATAACTCCATGAATGTCTATTCTTGACTTAATTCCATGATATTTATCTTAATGACCATACTTATTACATATAACAATGACCATGAAATAACCTAGCATACCCTACAACATTAGGTTGTCTAATTGACATTCGGACATTACTCTTCAAGATTTCATTATTCTTCAATTGCTTAAGATTCTCATGTTTCCTTTCCATCTTTTTCAACTTGACTATAACAAGCTCATGCTAACTTTTTAATGACTTCATTTAAATCTTCAACTGATTGTACTCATCTTGTTTTGATTTCAAATTTGCATTTGTATTCTTTAACTAATCCTCAAGAACATTGATCTTCTCTTCATTCCTTTTGACCTTATTGGCCATGTATTTCAATGTATATGTATGTAATTTAGTAGAATTGATCTATTCTTGATACTTCTTTTCTTCTTTGCTATCATCTTCTCTATTTTTATTCTAAAATTATTTATCAAACATGATGTCCAATTATTTTGAACATAAACTTATCTTTGAGTCTACTAGCTAAACCTTGAGATCATTAATAATATTCACATCCTCTTTGGAATCTTTATTAAAAATACATATATGTTTTTTATGTGCCTTGATCACAACCTTCCACTATTGATTTTTTTTCTTATTATCTATCTTTTTACCTAATTAAGATCACTTTCAAGTTGATGGGCTTCCTCTAAAGGACATGTTTTGATATAAATTGTTAAAGATATAATCACTAAGAGGCGATGAATCAATGAGCCTAGATATTTCAAATTTAGTTCCAATCCTTCCAAATTATTAATCAATAAATACATACATTCATGAGGCATACACATCATTCATTAAATGAATAATAAAGACAATTCAAGATTAAACACATTATAAATGACATACATGGGGAACCCTCTTGGGGAATAAAACCCACTAGAGCTTACAATTGGACTATTATCTTATAAAACAAGAACCAATTTAGACTAGAAAGATATTGATCAAGGAACTACTATCCCTAATTTTAGTGAGACTAAAATCCCATAATGAGAAACTACACACATCTAGTTGATCACCCATAATAAATAGATCTTTAGTATTTTTCACCTTGAAAGGAGGTTGTTATCCCCTTATATGTTGAGAACCCACAACAACACATAAGAACACATCTCCTCAACATTGATATCCTACCAATCTATTGGAGATACAAATTATATGGTCTCTCTTCATATCTACACATTTAATGCATCTAAATCCACCTTTTAGACCACTTTACACTTCTCAGTAATAACTTTGTCACCATAACACTCCTTGTTGATCAAATTAAATTACATACTTTAACCTATATATAAATATCAATTAGGACACATTACATATCCCATTTATTCCCACTTTTTAACTCTACACACTTAATGCATCCTTCATAGTAATAACTCTATCAAAACTTCAATAGCATGACCCAATGGTCATACACACTATCCACACTCTGATTAGTCTCTCAAACTAGTCAAAAATCTCTCATAGACACCACCAATATTTTTCTCATTTTCAATATATCCAAAACATCCTTTTGGATCACTCTAGACCTCCTCATTCAAGATCAACCTATAAGAACAATATTTTACCATTAGAAGCATGACCCATAGGTCATACTCATATTCCTTAATCTACTCTACTTATCAACCCATCATTTGGCACACTTGGCCTCTTCTCTTCTTCACTTCAATGCTCACACCTCATCCAAGAATCAAAAGTATAAAACCCATCATATTTGGTTCCACTATTTATAAAGCAATCTTGATAATCACTAGCTTGGTCAGCCATTAGGCATGCCTTAGCCCTTAAGTGATCTCTCACATGAAGACACAACTCAATACAATCTTCATATATCAGCCATAACATCTATGGGTCACCCTTAAGGAACTACACCTTTTAATAAGGCCCCTATATCCCTTATAGGTCTCATGTGAACCCATTCACTCCTTTATCACTCCCTTGAGAAAAATAATAACATAATACCACTTTAAAATACATGGGTCCACTTCTTAAGTCCCTTTTGACATACTCAAATGATCACAATCAACTTAGATCATTTTTGCATATGCTTAAACAACTCTAATGCTAACTTGGTGTACATAGTCACCATGAATGAACACATAGTCCACCTTTTAAGCATCATTCATACTTAAGATATATTGATAAGTCCTCCAAAATTCACATAGAGCATCCTCATGGAGTCTATAACATTTTCCAATAGTTAATTCAGCATCAGACATCAAAATAACATCAATACAAGATTGAATATCCTCCTTGGGTCACTTGAAGAATAAGCATGAATGCAAAGTAAAATTTTAAGATTAATATCTTTGACTGTACTCACTTTAATATCTTCAAATGTGTGTGTGTGTGTGTGTGTGTGTGTGTGTGTGTGTGTGTGTGTGTGTGTGTGTGTGTGTGTGTGCGTGCGCGCGCGCGCGTGTGTGCGTGTGCATGTGTGTGTGCATGTGCATGTGTGTGCGTGTGCATGTGTGTGCGTGTGTGCATTTGATTCCTCTACCACTTTTATTTTTAATACATGATCAATTTCTTCTTCTATCTATAGATATGGTCAAAATATAGAGCTCTAGTTTTTCTTATGTTAAATTAAAATATTTTAATAACAACGGTCATAGTTAAATTTCAAACATAATTCTCAAATCTCATGAAATCTCATCTCAAGATCAATCTCACACCTTTGATCATTTCTAATATTTAACACATAAACCAGAAAAGCTAAATGTTAAACATATATCATATTGACCGCATCTCGTGTAATCTAGAAACTTTGACACAATGTGCTCCATTGATCTTTGTAGATCAACTAGGTCATTAATGATCAATACTCACTAGTAGATCAACTGTACAAATGACATCTTACCATTAGATCATTAACCTATACCTTCATGTAGTCATTAAACATCATACACCTATCATCATCTTACTACTTCCTAACTCCTTAGAGGCAACATGTATTATTGATCTTGCTCAAACTTAACTCTTTGAAAAATGACTAAGTATAGGGACCCTTTCAATATGCATGAGTATCCATTATTTCACCTCAATAACTTTTTTTCACTTGTAACATCTTAAATTTGGACTAAATGATCTCCTATAATAGGAGAATCCAACCAAGTGACACATTTCTCTTGTGACTCTTACATGTGAGAGATATATCACTATTAAAGTGCCTTCTCAAAATCTTCTATCACAGAGCCAACAATGCCCAAATCTACCTGAGAGGCCAAACTTGATTGTCCATAACTTTTGGCATGCTTCAGTGCATGAACTCAAATTTAACATAAACGATGTATGCTCAATAATAAACAAACCCATATGATTATATAATTTTGACATATTCTTGAAATATTCACATGTGTAAGATATAAAACCATCAAAATTCTCACTCAACTCTTTCTTCCACACTACAAAATTGACTATGGAAAAACACAGTCAAACTGCCTGGAATCCCAGCTTTGCATATGCATATATTTTGGCGTATTACATCACATGATCTAGAAGTTAGTGAAAATAATATAGGTCCAAAATTTAACAAACCCATATTATCACCTTCTAATTGAAACATCCACACATGTGAATGCTAATCTCATCAACATGCTTACTCGGTTCTTTTTGGCCAACTACAAATTTGACCATGAATGGGAAAACAATGAATTTTTACTAAGAAGCCAAATTTACATAATCATAACTTTGACCATACTTTGACATATGCAGTAAGATATGGCACATAACAACTAGGGAATATTGTGATCACAAGCATATGACCATATCCCCTTCACTCTTTCTTTCATGTCAATGGTGACATCATTAAACTGCCTACTTAGATTTTATACTACTAGACCTAAAATTTCTAGATGAGAAGTATGAACTACCAGATGAATTCCACTCGTGAAAATAAGCTCTCAAAACATAGATAACTTATTAGGGACCTCTTGTAAATGCTCCAATCACCATACTCAACCCTGAACACCTTTATTCAATCAAAATTTGAAGATCAACTAAGCCACCTTCAAGCATACAAGAACAAACACATTGCACACTTTATCATTGTCATATAGACTATCAAGGCTCTCCATCCACTCAATAGGACACCTCCATGACATCATCATGACAACTCTCTAATATATATTATCTCTTATAAACTATTTATCCTTTTCTACCTATAGTACACTATTGACCTATCTGATTATGCCTCCTTACCTTCCTATTTAGTTCCCTATTCAGTAGTACATAGTCGACCTATATGACTATGTATCCTTATTTTTTATTATATGAATTTTAATTATATAACTCTATCAACCTAGTTAACTCTATTCCTATTGGCCAACCCTATTTTTTATTTGGTTGACTCTATCCCTATTTTCCCCTCTTGTTTCTTAATCTTATATTCTTTCATCAAGAAACATAAATTATCCTATTAGAATATTTTTGGACAACTTGAATACATTTAGACACTATATGGGGTGTTCTCTTCTTCCTTTATTTACTTCTAAAATGGATCCTCACTCTTGGATTCCTTCTTCTCCTCCCTCATATTTAGATTTTAACATGGTTCAAATCATTCCACAAGATGATATTGGTGGATCAAATCCTTTTCATACCTATCAAGATAATTCCCATCCTCAAACATCTCACAAAAATGTGGGGTAAATTGACACAAGTCTATCCAACAACCTCATATGGAATCCACCACATAATAACCCTCCCCATATTACAATTTGGGGAGTCCTCATAAAAACACCAACCCACCTATTGATACCACTCAGATTTTTGCATAGATAGTGCAACAAATGAACATAATGAAAACATCTAACACATACCAAATGATGAAACTATAACATTATATCACCAACATGGATAATACTCTTATCATTCTTCTCCCTAAAAACATTCAAAACTTTATCCCTCTACCTCTTATATATGTCATAGGTAATGTCATCCCTCCAACCTATCATGCACACTAATATGCTTCAATACATCAAAAATGAAATTTTATCTGCTTTCATTATTTCTATTAATATTGGTAACATATCACCAAATATTAAATATGATGTGACTAAAGACTATGTATCTTTTCTTAAGGTATTTGGCAATTTTATAAGGATTGGATCCAAACTAATACTTCCTCCATAACAAAATATTAGTTAAAGATTTCATAGGTGATGTATTATAATGGTACAATCAACTTACCCAACATTACATATGGAAACTAGAGGATTTAGTCAATCATCTAGTGAAAGAGTTTCAACACAATAATCTTCCCAAGAATTACCTTAGACATTTCATTAATGATAAGCATTGTCCCACCAAATTATCTCATGATTTTATTAGATGATAGAAATGTACAACCCATAAGTTTGATCATAACATGATTTTAAACAATTGTTTTAAACTCTTTATAACCAAATTAACTCCTTTACTTTAATATAAGGTTCAAAATTTTGATCCCTAAACTTTAAATGAATATCTTGACCATGCAAGGCATCAATACTTATTAATAAAATGGCTTGAACTTAATACCAAACTCATTAAAGGATATTTTCAACATCCAATTAATTCTATAACTAACAATTCTCCTCAACCCAAACTAGGAGTTGCCAAAGTAGACAATTCTAAAAATTATCATATGTCATTAATGGTGCACTAAATGAAATATTTTTTAGCACCCTCTAAACCATTTACTTATCCAAATAATCCTCCCAAATGGTATGACCCTAATTAATTTTGTTGATTCCCATAAAACATGTAGAGGGATTAAAAAAATTGTTTGTCTCCTATATGCTTGGTGATTTTTTTAATCACTAAGCCATGATTCAACTCCATCATCAAGATTAAATTAACACTTATAAAAAATGACAATCTCCCACAACTTATTCTTATATAAACCACAACTATTTTTATAAATATAAAGTTTAACAAGACAATAAGGATGTTTTTGTAATTGATGCTGACTATGACCAATATTACACCAATTACCAATATGTCAACTTAGCTAAGGTCAATTATCAATGAAAACCAACTCACAAATATCCTATCACCAAACCTAAGAAGCCATATTTGGAAGATAAACTCCTCAAATATATTGCAACTAATCACTTAGCTTTAGAAACTAATGAGGAACCATGCCCTCCATCTAAACCCCCACCTACTTCTCTTCCTTATATAACTATTTTACCTTCTAAGCCTCATGCCAATTATTCTTATAAAACCCTTTATAAATTCTTAGAATATCTTAATTTTATGCCTTGAAAAATTCCTCATGGTATTTTCCTCATGTAATAACATCAATAAATTGAAGAACCATCTCCTTCAAAAGGGGAACAACCTTCTCATGAGCTTTAACTAACTAAAATACATACCATTGAATCCATTTTTACTTCTTCAAAACCCTCCATAGAGTTCCTCAAAGAAGACATGATCAATGATGAGTCCTCTTTAAAGTTGATGATCCACCCCTCTTTATTAAAATAACCATTAATACCATCCTCATTCACAAAGTATTAATAGACAAAGGGTCTGGTATTAATGTGACATCTTTATGGCTCATCCAACAACTTGGATATAACAAAGATCATCTTAAACAAACTCACTTAACATGTCATGGATTTGATAAAACTAATAAAAATACATTTGGTTGTATTTTTCTCCCTCTTACAATTGGAATTAATACTATAAAAAATAAGCTCATGGTCCTTAATTTACCCTTATCTTACAACATACTCCTGGGATTCCCATCGACTCATAGAATGAGGGATATTACCTCCTTTAGTAGCCAATGTATCAAGATCCTTAATAATGTCAAAATGTATAAACATGAGGTTGATCCTAACCCATGGAGTATTTAGATCCAAATCCTAATAGTATATTCCCACCATTTCAAAGTTTAACAGTGATCCTTTACCTAAATTTTTCAACATGAATATGGATTTACATGTCACTTTTGTTTATTCTAGTGATGATGATCCCAATGACTTTCAAAATACCTATAACTACTAAGATACATACCTATATCTTAGAGTGGATACCTCCCTATTTATTTCCTTGTGATTGCACCATACCTCTAATTGATGAGATCACTAATTCTCCCCCCCCCCATGCAATATTCAAGAAGCCTCTTACACAAAAAATGACTTCATGTGTAATAATTATGAAGTGGATAAATTATTTCAAGATATTTTAATTAGGTCATCATGTAAATTTATCAATTTAGGTATGTTAGCTTACAAAGTTCCTTATAATTCACAAATAAGTACAATTTCTCCAACTTATGATGATAAATACATCATGGCAAATTTTGCCTTCAAATTAATGAAGGACATATTTTAAAAGATGTTAGTAATGGTAAGAAATAAATATAACCCAAGATTAATAAGTGATTACAACAAAACATCACATAAAAAAAATTTGTAGACAAGTTATTAAAAAATAACACATATCAAGTGTTATTCATAAATATGATATCCTACTACAAAGAAAATTCCTTGCATAAGTAGGAAAGGTAAAACATATAACTAGCCTAAATAGCCAATGTGGGATAAATCCTCACATAGGATAGACTCAAAAATTTATGAAATAGGTATCTAATAAACTATAATGTGATAAATACATGAATTATGGAATCTAACACCCCACCCCCTTAAGTGAATCTAGGGGCTAATAATAGCTAAAAAATAAATAGTGGCATATCCACATTATGAGTCCTCATAAATAGGCTTGATAAGGTACTCATGTAAAATATGCAACCATGAAATGAAGAAGTAAGATGTCTTCATGAACACCCCCTAAGAATAAATTATGAAACCCCAAGCATGAGACACAACCCAAGGAAATGAGGTGATGTAAAAGGCTTTGTGAAGATGTAACCTATTGTTGAGTTGAAATGTAATATAAGCTAATAACTCTATGTTGAATATGATGATTAATGAATTTCATATATACCTAAATGTGATATTTGTTAATGCTAAACTAGGTTATGATAAATGTGAATTTAACTCTATTTTTCACACTAAATTATAATGGGTGAATCCTATGTGGAGTTAAACTCTATCAATAATAGAAGACGACAAAGAACTTGTTGACTCACTATAACTTTTACTCTACACTCAACCTATGTATATTAAAGTTTAATAGCCTATTACTTATTTCAAAACCAATAAATAGGAGAAGAACCAAGACAAAATACATATTAATAAGTGGAATACCTACCATCAAAAAAAGCTACCCAATCTGAATCACTATATCTAACTAATTGAGTAGAACCCCTAGTGTAGTGGAATCCAAAATGAGTAGTGCCTCATATATATTATAGAATACTCTTTTTATCCTTCCAATGACTATCATGAGGGTCATGTGAAAACCTAGATAAAAACCCAATTGGAAATGAAATCTTGAGATGATTATGGGCCAAATACATAAGACTCCTAACCATCTACTAATACAATATAGGATCATAAAGTGGAGTAGTATAAGAGGTAGTGAGAGTCACTCCAAAATGAAAAGGAGAAGTACTTGGCTTTAAATTAACCATGCCAAAATGTCGAATAAGATCAAGGGTGTACTTATGCTAACTTATATAGATATTTGTATCTAACTATGAAATCTATAAACTAAGGAATAAATTCAAAACACTAGGATCTATCATGTCAAACTATGTTGTACATGTATACTAAATAGTCTAAATTTAAGATAAGGAGTTGCTTTTGAGAATAAAATTTTCAACATACAAGACCAGTATAACAATGTCCTCCCTAATAAGATGAAAATACACTATGTGAATGGATTTCTAGTGAACAAAGCTAGTAGAGAGAATAAATGAATCCATCTTCTCATAACAATCTTGAGGGGCTTGTTTGAGACCATAAATAGACTTCCTATGTTGTAAAATAAGCTAATAATGATGAACAAGCCTAATAAGATGCTCCATACAGATTTTCTCATATAAGTTTCAATGCAAGAAAGCACACTTAACATCCATTCGATACATTGGCCAACCCTATGATGCATGAAGAGAAAGTAAAAGTTGAATATAATCCATCTTAGAAATGGGTGAAAAAGTCTCATAAAATTCAATACCTTCAACCTGTGAGAACCTCTTTATAACAATATATTCTTTATACTTATAAATGGACCCATCAATTACATACTTGGTGCGATAAATTGGCTTGTACCTAACCAACTTCCCTTCCTTAAGAATATTTACCAAATCTCAAGTGTGGTTATTCATAAATTAATAATAATAATATTTCATCACATCATCCCACTCTTGTATCCCATAATCCTATGAAAAAGACTATCAATCCCCAAAAAATGCCATACATAGAAGTCTAGTATCTATAGAATGTGCATGATGATGTCTATTAGGTAGATGATCCTAAATGAAATGTGTTTCCTTATAAATTATAGTGTGATCCCACCTAGGCATAGTGGAAACATTAGTGTGAAAAGTACCTTCATCTTGTATAACTTCCTTAGGAATATCCTAAACTGGCTCTTCAAATAATGAATCCTCAAGAGGAGGTGAATCATAAAAAGAAGAAGAATAAGGCATGGAAAAATATGAAGAGTCATGAGATGTGAGATGATCATCAAAATATACATAAGTTCAAAAATTAACATTATGAGTATCAAGATATAAAAGATGATAAGATCTCATGTCCTTGTAAGACACTAAAAAGTCAAAGGTTTTTTATTCTTATCTAATGCTTTCCTTTTCTTATTTGGTAAAAAAACCTAAGAAATAATCTAAAATACTCAAAAGAATGAAACATCAAGATTGGTTCTAGACCAAGCCTCATCTAGAGTCATATGCTCAAGTGATTGATGTGGTATGTAGTTATGAATGTAGTTTACAAAATTAAATACATATACCCAATAGATATGAGGTAAATATCATAAATGCATCATGAAATTAGACATCTTCTTCATAGTTTGCTTATTTTGTTATAATAAGCCATTTTTTTGTGGAGTATGAGAAACAAAATATTGGTGAACAATACCATGGGCTACTAAAAAATTAGAGAACTCTTAACTAAAGTACTCCCCCCATTATTTGTATGAAGTTTTTAAATTTAACTCAAATACTATTTATCAACAAATGCCTTAAATACTTTGATATGAGAAAGAACATCACTCTTTTACTTGAGTAAATAAACCCAAGTACACCTTGAGAAATTGTCTATAAAGGTAAGTGCATACTTATCTCCATTGAAAGGAGTAGGAAAGACCATCAAATCATTGCAAAAAATCTCAAGTGGTGAAAAAGATAATGTAGACATACCTTTATGAAATGGATCTTGGTGTTGTTTCACCAATGCACAACTATGGAAAACTCCATCAAGATATGAAATTATAGGAAGACCCTCTACCATATTGTGAGTGCTTAACTCAAAATATTTTTAGATTCAGTGTATAAATCTCTCATGCCAAATTTGACTCTCAGAATATGCAAGAGAAACTAAACAATGTCCTTATAAGAGGAGTATCACCAAAACCACAAACATAATAGAGTTGAGAACTATGATTAATAACACCTTGTGAAATAAGTATGTGTGTCTCTAACAAAGCTCAAACTTCAACACCCTATGGTGTGAAAGTCACTATCCTACCCTAACCAAAATGGAAAATTTGATAAACTAAAAGTAGATTGATGGTCATGTATGAAATATATAATGCATCATTGATGTGGCCACCATATAGTTTTATTTTACCCTTCCACTTAACATAAATTAAGGAATAACTTCCAACCTAAATGTTGGAAGTGGAAATCAAGTTAAGAGAAATAAAGGACTCCTTCAAATAAGTCATATGGTGTGAAGCATAAGAATATAGAACCCATGTATCTAAAATAGGTAATTATGATCTCCTGACAACATTAATCTCTTTCCCATGATCATGATATGGAGAAAGAGTGGAGATAGAAATATTATGTTTCCTAATGACATCATCTAGGGTTTGAATTCTTTTGAAACACCTAGACTCTTCATGACTAGTCCCCCAATAATAATAAAAAGATAGGTTAGACTCATTCTTGTATTTGGAAGATGATTTGGGTTTGTATGTGTTAGTGTTGGGATTAGGTGCATTTTGAGATGGAGGAGGAGTGATATTATTATTACCCTTAGTTTTTCCATTGTTCCTAGGATGTGAAGCCACTAATGCTTTTTGAGAGGTGGAAGAATGAAGGTGAGACAAATTAAATTCCTCCCTAATAATTATATCATAAAAAAACACTAGATCTGGCCTTTTGAATATGACACCTAATGCATCCATACTAGAGAAAAAATGTAGAATCAAAGATTTGGAATGGGCCACTCAACTTAGACAAAATCATGTATATACACTCTTTATCCTTTTTTCTCATCCACTCCCCTTAAAATATGTAAATAAATTCTTAAACTTAGTGAGATAGCCTAAAAGGGAGGTAAAGTCATCCAAATTTAGTGAATTAAGCTCTACTTTAAACTACATGGCTCTCAAGTGATATACTTTCCCAAACAAACCCTTTAACGTAGCCCATTTTTTGAATGGATAATCACACCCATCCAAATTAAAAAAAATCATGTTACTCACATAACCCCAAATCAAACCCATACACTCTTAAAACTTACATCTATTCTGAAATTTTTCAAATTCACATGTGAAGTGTGGTTGAATTTTAGCCATTAAGAACCATAATCCTTTATGATTTATGATTGTTTCCATTTGAAGTCTTCATGTATGGTATTTATGTGTATTCAAAGGCTAAAAATTGTCAATATAAAAAGTATAAGACATGCTAATGAATCAAAAAAGAGAATAAAAATATCAAAAGGGTGCACAAAATTGGCACTAATAAAACCCCCCAAAATATTGTATTAAGAACCCCCCCCCCCCCCCCGAAATTTGGTAATTTATAAAAGTAGTGAATTTTTAAAAATTAATGACACCAATAGATATAGAGTCAATAACCATACACTTTTTAAACAAACATTACTCAAATCTGAGTTATGGTTCAAAAGTTATAGGTGTTACGATTTCCCATGGAATGTGTCAAAACATTAAAAAAAGACAATAAAAACTAATTTTTGTTACCAAATAAGAAAATAATATAGTTGTATAGCCAATCATTAGAACTTAAATTGAACCAAAAAATCATAAATTCCAACCAACATGAATATATATATATATATATATATATATATATATATATATATATATATATATATATATATATATATATATATATATATATATATATATATATATATATATATATATAGAGAGAGAGAGAGAGAGAGAGAGAGAGTTACCTCTATACTTATGCAAATGAATTGTGCTTCCTCTAAAGGAAAAAATTATGCTTATAAAAGCAAAAAATGAATTAAGAGGATATTTTGAGAGGAGAAATGGTGGATTATATTTGTTTTTTTATCTCATATCCCTCCAAAAAGATTCAAAATTGGATTAATTCCCCTAATGATGTAGTGTTAAGCAAGCATTTATCCTATAAGCATAAATCCAGACACTTCTACGTAGTAACAAATAACAGAATGGCACCCTTTTGTTTGAATCTAATTCTTCCAATGCACCAGATCCTTAGATATTTGTGTTGACACAATAAATATGAAAAAAAATTTAAATTTTTTTTATAGAGGATTCTTATCCTCCCTTGGTTAATGCCTCTTCTCAAAATTCAATGCCACCTTCTCGTACCATGCCTCTTCTAACATAGGTCTAAATTTTCTTTGTATATCTAAAATAATAAAAAAATACCTACCTATAATAAGAAAATATAACCAACTACAATTCTCCACCTTTTTATATAGGTTATTGGATAGAGAAAATTATAATACTAAAGTAGAAAAGAAGGCATATCTAAAACAAAATATTAAATTTAGAGATGGAATATTGATCTGCAATGCCCTCCAAAGTAACAAATATCTCCTTGATGAAAAAATATTCCCCTTTATCCTTTCATGTTTTAGACACTCCAACATAGCTTTGTAAGAATTTGTATGCCAAATCTAAAAAAGAAAAATAATGACTCAACATAAAAACACAATGCCTCCCTTTCCTCAATGACATTCTAAAGTTGATTTCAATGCCACTCTTAAGTTTATTTCAATGCCTCTCAAAATATGCTTTTAATGCCACTTATAATCTTAGATACACATATCTAAGAAAAGTGCATGGATTAAACAAGTCCAATGCCTCTTCCCTTTAATTGCAATGCCAAAATCAATGACTCTTTCAATGTAGATCTAAAACAAATAAATTAAGCTAATTCCAACACCTCAGTTATAAAAGATTATGCCTTGTGGAACACATATAATAAGGATGCATGGTAGAAGCAATGATTCAGATCAAGAAGAAGTAAAATATTCAAAATCAAAATTTTTACAAAGTCTTGAGAAAAGGGCACCTCTTTTCAAAATGAAAATCAACACTTCTTTTCCTTTCTCCAATGTTTCCTCTTTGCCTTCCCTTTGAGAATATAAACCATATTATTTCCAGAAATCTCTAGGGAAAGTGTCAAATACATAAGAGGGAAAAAAGGTAATGAAATATGACAAGGGAAGAAATAAAAACAAGGTAAATTTATGAATAAAATTTCTAGCAATGCAGATGGGAGTAACACCTCAAATCTATAGTACCATGTTAGTAATGGTGAAAAATTATTCCAACCCAAGATTTAGAAGTGTTTACAACAAAAATCACTTAAATGAATCTATAGACAAGTGATTGCAAAACAATGCAAGCTAAGTGTTATTCAGAAATATGATATGCTAATACAAAGAAAATCCCAAGCATAAGTAGGCAAGGAAAGACGTAAAACTCCTAACTAGCCAATGTGGGATAAATCCTCACATAGGAAAAACTCACAAAAGGATGAAGTAGATATCTAATAAATTAGCAAATTGGATAAATACATGACATACATAATCCAAAAAAATATCCTACCAATGTATTAATTTTAAAGAAGTATTTTGCCTAGATCTTTCTTTTCTTATCATGATTTATATATACTATCCTTCTAACACTCTTTTAAGATATGTACATGGGTCTCACCCTCTATAGTAGTTTATATTTCCAACATCCTTAGTTCCTTCTCTTTATTTTTTTGGTTTATATTTTCTCATGTGTTACAATGTAAAACCATGGATAGGACACAATCTTCCTCATGATTTCCTTTTGTTATCATGATTTATTTACTTTCTAATAATTTTTGCACCCCTTAAGGTTTTGTTTTATGAGTTTTAGTGTAATACCATGGATAGGACCTGTCCTTCCTCAAAAATACCATATTTCTCATTTATTTTTCACATACTTTGTTCACCCTCTTGGATTTCTCCTTTATGAGTTCGAGTGTAAGACCATGGATAAGACCAAGATTTCCTCATAAAAAACACCATAATTAATTTAGTGTTCCATTTCTAGAATGTGATTTCAATGGTTACAAGTGTATGATCCTTCATTATAAACTTTAGCTTTTACTTCTTTTATAGATAAAATTTGTACAATAATAAAGTGTTAGCATGTTTTCCTAAACTTCCCTCATTATTATGATAAGGAATCACATTTCCATATCATTTAATACCTTTTTCAATTTTGTTACATTTTTGTGATTTGAAGTAATTTAAATTATTTCATGTTCCCTTCCTCTTGCTTTACTTTACTTTCATTCCATTATAGATAAACTAAGGTCGAACTCAAGATAGCACTTTTATTTTACCTCAATTAACAAGACTCTTAGACACTATGGTCTCTAAGTTATCTTTCTTAGCAACCAAGTCCAATGTTTTCAAATGATAGTCATCTTTATCACCCATGTTTTTTTATCCAAATACATATGGAGGAGGAATTAAAAAACCATCAAAATTTAAAATTGAAATCATTTTAAATAAAAGTCAATGATATAAAATGTAACATATAATGTCAAAAGTCAAAATCACATTAAAATATGTGATTAATATCACATCTCTTACTTCCCATCAAAGATCAAAATCCATAGTTGGCGTCATGATAGAACCAAGGTCCATTGGGGTATGGTAAGTTAGTAAATTAGAATAGGATAATACAAAATGGTCTATGGTGTTACATACTTTCTCATGTAAGTACCCAATCTTCATAGTAGAATAATGACTTTGTTAGGGGTCCTTAAGAATAGAGAACATGTTGTGGGAAGGTAGGTCCATTTTAATTTTAATTCATATAAAATTCATGGGATGATATTCCTAATTTATTTGATGACTTGATATTTGTGTGTCTAGGCCAAGTTCTTCATAGTCCTTAATGTTAAAAGTCTTCTTGTTTTGATAAACCAAATTTAAGTGTCTTGACTTCTGTAAAGAGTTTCTCTACCTTTTCTTTTTCCTTCATCTCCCATCCACCCATTTAATTTCCCCCTTGATAGGAAAGTGTGATTATAAATTTATTTCCTCACTTCTATATTTCTTCTTCACATTTTAAAAACATGTTATCACTACTTTGTTTCAATGTTATATATTCTTAGAACACAATATGTTTGAATGACTATGGATTACTCTCTTTCAACCATTTATTTACATCTCTAGAATTGCCTTGGTTTCTTTTACCCTTTTCCATTGTTTTAAATTTTTTGGACACCTTAGTCTATTTATATTTTCATGTTATTTTTCCATTTTTTTAGTGAGGTTATATTTTTATTTCTCATTCACCAATGTTATTTTCCATTTCATGCAAATTTTCCATTGATGATTGAGTAAGGATTGTTTTAGATTAAGGTAAAAGTAGGTTTTGAAGGGATCTCGAAACCCTTTACAATTCAAGAAAGATAAAACATTATAAACTGCCTAGAAAGGCAAAACCACTGAAAAATAGAAACTAAACTAGGTTTTACGGGGACCTGAAACCAACAGAATAAACCATTAAAAATGCCCCAAGTTTTAGAAGGACCTGATACCTAAACAAAACTAGGCAAAACAGCCTAAAAACTAGGCAAAACAGCCTGAAAACTAGGCAAAATAGCCTAAAAACCAACAACCCCAAAAGTTAGGGCAAAGTTAAGAACAACAGCCGCTAAAAAATACACTGTGTGGCTCTCCCACAGGGGTAACCCCATTCAAAACATAGCATCCAAAATGCAGATAAGATCTCATCATTTTTGCCCACACACTTGCACCTTGGATCCCAACAACCACACTACCCAGAACTGACAGTGCCTTCAACAAAACCCCCAGATCTATCACTGCCACCATCCTTTCCACCCACCCAAGTGTTTGCAAGATCACCCCCTCTGCACAGAGGATACACTACCATGGCATTCAAAATATCACCGAAGAAAACCCTGATCTGCTCAGAACAGGGTATAGGTCTGCACGACAATCACAAACTGAGAATCTGAGGAAAAAACACAGAACCGCGCCATACAAGATAAGCACTACATATCTACACATCCACACCCTATAAGATAAAAAATTGTCATGCCAACAACCACAGCAACTCAGGTTGGAAACCCACTCCACAGTCCATCCACACAACGGAAGGCCAAAGCAAAAAAAGTTCCACACAGTAATGGATCTCGCATTTTAGGCTCTGCGTACAGCCAGAACAGAGGAAAGGGGGGCCACACGCCAGCAGAGGTAAGGGTTTCAGCATAGCCACGTCTACGGCTATGCTCCCTCTTCCCTCTTCCCTCTTTCACAGTGTTTATTGTATTGAGTAAGGATTGTTACTGCTTACTCATCAATGTTTTTTTACCATTTGATTTTCCATATTTATTTAATTAAGTACTTTTATTGATTTCACATTGATGTTTGACTACCATTTTTGACATGTACACTTGGTTTGATTTGGTGAGTTTTCCTTTCCTACTTCAGGTTTACTTGTTTAAGTTTTTTGGTCTCTAGTAGCCTTGGATTTTTGGTTACCTGATTTACTCCAAAATTTTGACTTGGTAATTTATTCCTACCTTAGCATTTATCACCATATCTTACCAAATTTCCATGCACATCTCATCTACACCACGTTTGTAATCTTGGCTTTCATGTATTTGTTTGTTTTATCTCTTTAGTTTTCTATCTTTTGGTTTGTCTAAAGTAGTCTCTAACCCTTCACAATCGAAACAACAAACATAATAGACAATCATCTAGAGACAAAGGGAAGTCAAGATATGCACACATTAGGTCTATTTTTAGTTACTTACCTTTAATTCATTTACTTTTAGTAATTTTATGCTTTAAAATACTATAAATTTTTAGCTTCAACATTATGAGTTTGTTAGCTATCTAGATATCACCCAATAAAGGTTATATTTGTTCAAGTCTAACCCATACCTTGACTAACATGGGAATGATCTAAGGTTGTAGGATACCTATATCTAGACCAGACCTCTGTGTATTTTAATTAGGCTAGTTCTTAAAATTTGATAGTTTGGACCTCTCTTTATAAGACCTAAATAATTTTGGGTGAAAAGAGTTAAGAGATTTTAATAACATGAAACCTATTCTAACATATGGTGATCCACCTAATTTTCAAAGATCCACTCTCAATATTGAACTCATCAACACACTAATGAGACTATGAATAAAACTAATGAAGAGTCTATAATTGTTTCCAAGTAACAATGCTTTACCTAGAGGTCAATTTGATGGAATTAGGCTGGAGCTAATGAGCGTAAGAATTGATTGAAAGCACTTACACTAAATAATCTACTGTATACCTAAGACATAAACATTAAAATTGGTGAACATAGTCATAGAACTAATATTGCATGACAAAATTCCTTGAGAAATAGGCCAATATTAAGCTTTAGTGGTAGTCCATTTAATGGAATTTACCCAAGATCCAATGATGATGGGATGACCCTATAATACCTATTTGTTTTGGTAAAAAAACTGCCCTTTGGTTCAACTTTGTCCATCGAAAATTACACAGGCTAATCAAAATTTTCCAACCTATCTTTATTTTTGTTGGCCTCATAGATCCCTACTTTAATATCTTGAATTTTTGACCTCTTACACACCATTGATCTCCTTATTATGAATGGATATAATTCATTGATTTCCTACCTTGAAGATCCTTTTACATGACTCAAGCTTGCACCATTAAATCAAGATGTATGAATGAATGTAAACCATCATATTTGCCTAGACCCACCATTTAAACTCAAATAGATAACTCATGAGCCCCAACTTTGACATCTATGTGAATGTATTTTACATCTACATGTATGTATTTGACATCTATTCTACCATCTTTTGATATTTAAACCCCAATAGTTATTTTCCATGTCCTAAATACAATATTTTCACACCCATAATTTGATTTTCACATGAATGTCATTAACATATGTGTTATAATTAAATTTTTGACCTGATTAGATAATTTTTGATCTTTACTTTGACATCCACATGAATGTTGCATTCTACAAGTCAATATCTAAATGCTTATAACTTGAGATAGAGAACTCACTAAGGAATGAAACTTCCAAAGAATGATATAGGAATGAAGAATTCTATGATGTTGTAATCCTTTGTATTATAAGGGCTTCCTAAGTGAATATATAAAATTATCAAACTAGCTATTCTACTCATTTCCACATGATGTCCTAGGGAAAGTCTAGTTCTTCAAATTTCCATAGTTCATATTTTGATCATTCCTTCAAGGTTATGATGAATTTCTAAGGTTTGTGTAACCTTCTCATGTTTCTGAATGCTTATGAACCTCATTAGGACCTTCTTAAATCCATATATTAGCAATGTTGAGCCTATTTATAATCCATTTAACCTACTCATCAATTTAGACCTTAGTACTCTTCTCTCTAGGTCTAGGCGAAGCTTGGTATGTTGGCCAAAATTTCCAACATTTATGGTGATTTAGCTAGCTTGACTAGACTACTAATCATGGAACCTAGTTATTGACCAAGTTTGCTGATGACGACTAAATGAATAAGGTACTACTTGAAAAAAAGGACTTTGATTAATTATTGAAGCATTTATTGAGCAATGGGGAACCCAAAAACAATAGTAAAATAGCAAAATGGACCAAAACTAACTAAATAATTAAAATAAAATAATGTGTAAAAGTACATAGAGGAAAAGACAATTATCTACTTATGTTCAAAGAGTAAGAGATCAAACTAATAGAAAAACTTAAGATACCTCCCATTAATAGGGATGGGAATTCTCTCTCCATTTAACCTATTAATGTTAAATGCATTGCTTTCTTTACAACTTGTGATGACATAAGGTTCACTCTAAAGGATGTCAAACTTGGAGTGTTTTCTTAGTTTTGCATAGTCTTCATCTCATTTGAGGACTCTGTCACCTTGCTAGAATGTCCTTGATGAAGATGTTTTATCAAAATATTTCTTGACTTAATTCTAGTTAAACACATGGTATGCATGTACTTATCTCTTATATCTTCCAATTTTATTAGTTCATTCATCGTAACCTCCATTACATCACTTTTTAGATGCCTAACTAGTGCACAAGTTACAAAGATAGAAGCTCCAATGAGATAGGTATCCTTTCTTCTCTCACATAAACTAAGAGATAAGGTGAATGACTAATGGAATTTTTGAGGGTGATCTAGTCAACCCATAAAATATTCTTCAACTTTATATTCCAAGATCTCTATTTATCTTCCAATGTTCTTTTGATGACTCAAATCAAGTTCTTGTTAGTGGACTTAGCTATTCCATTACCCTATTGATAGTAATTTGATGAAGATGTTAAATAAATATATTTATAAAGAGCCCATTCACATACCTTATCACTATTAAATACTAAATCATTATTTGATATTATATTAGAAGGTACTCTAAAATAGGTGACCAGTCTCTCATCAAACTCAAGCACAAAGTTCTCATTTACCTCTTTCAAAGGTACTACTTCCACCCACCTTGTGAAATATTCTATAGTTATCAAGACCCATTTATGACTAACACTATATGGAGGATGTATCATTCTAATTAATTCCAAACCCCATTACATGAAAGGTTGCTCAATATTAATAGGCCTTAATGACATAACAACTAATATCTAATTTCTTGAAAACATTACACACTTTGCACATTTATTAACCCATGCATGTGGATATTAAATGAAATAGGATAAAATTAAATATCTCTAATTATTTTAACAACTTTTATCTTAGCTAAAATATGGCCTCTAGAAGGACTATCATGAAAATATTCAAAAAGCTTGTCAAATTGATTGGCTTAAACACACCTTAAAAGTATACCTCCAATGTCTTTTTTAAACTAAAATAAATAATTTATAATGTATGGTACTAATTTTAACCTAAAATTTATTCTCCTTTATTTATCTAAACCCAATGGACATTTTCCTATTTGAAGAAATATAGCAATGTCTTGTGTCTAACTAGATGGAGAAGTAGCTTCAGCTTCTTGTTGGGTATTTTGAAGTGTCAAGACCATCTCTTTTTCTTCTTTAAAATATTTTAAATATTTTAAATTAATAATTTACCTTGGAAAATATTTATTACCTTCACTTCAATATCATATTCCATGCACTTAGTGACCCATCCAACTTTCTTTTCACTTAAGTCTCTGTTGAGGATGAAATCCTTCACACTAGGATGAGCTACCATTAGTATAATATTATTATTTGAAATAAAATGTATAATTTTTTTTCCACCTTATTATAATATAAATTACACAATTTTAAACAAAAAAAATACCTCTCCTCATATTATTCCAAAGCTTGATTGAAAAAAGTAGGGGGTTGCTCTAAACTTTCACTATTTTGTTACATAAGCATGGCTGAAATTATACTAAATGTAAAAAAAACATATATAAAGAAATCCTTACTAGAATATACATTAATAAAATTATTATATTTATTAATTATTTTATGGATTCAAATATTCCCTTACACTCCTTACTCCAAGTGAATGCTTGATGTTTCTTCAACATTTGAGTGGGTGGTCATACCAGTTCTGTAAATCTAGAAATAAATCCTCTGATGAAATTGATCTTGCCTAAGAAAAATTGCAATCCTTTATTATGTTTTGGAAATGTAAGATAAATTATTCCTTATATTTTCTTTGGATTAACATAAATTCCATATTTTGACACTAAATGTCCAATCAATCTCCCATCATTCACTAAAAAGATACAATTCTTTAGATTCAATGAAACTCCAAATTGTTTACATCTATCAAAAATAACTCTCAAGTGTGTTAGGTGATCATTAGGATCATTTGATAATATAATAATGTCATCAAGATAAAATAACACCACTTCAATAAAAATATCATGAAAATAAACATCCACTACCCTTTAGAAAGTGGCTCCAACATTAGAGAGCCTAAAAGGCATCTTTTGATAGGCATAAGTACCCCATTTAGTTGTGAAAGCTATTTTGTATTGATCTTGCTCTTTCACCAATATTTTTTTGTAACTAGAGTATCCATCTAGTAAGGATAAATTTTTTTAACCTAATACCCTTTTTAATATTTAATCAATATAAGGAAGAAGATACTATTCTTTTGGTGACACTTTGTTCAAATCTTTAAAATCCACACATAGTCTTATCTCTCCATTTTTATTTCTCATTGGTACAAGGTTTCATACCCATGTTGAGTGCTTGGTATTAAATATTATAATTGGCTCAATAAAATTGGTAAGCTCATTTTTCATTAGAATTTCAACCTTGAGGATGATTGGCCTTCACTTTTATCTTATTGGTTTTGCATCCTGCTCAAACTCAATAATATGTTATGCTAATCTAGGGTCAAACCATTTCAAATCATGGTATTCCAAAGAAAATAAATCCATGTACTCATTACATAATGAAATGAAAGCTACTCTCTTATAATCAGTGTTTACTTTACCCCACTTGAGTTTCTTACCTTTAGCTATGCAAACTTGATCATAATGTTCTTCCTTGGAAGAGATGTTTACCTTGTCATTTATAAGTTGATCATATTAATTTAAAATTATCTCCAAAGTTACTAAACCCTTAGGAATATTATTTTATCTCAATTTCAAAATCTGATTTTCATATTGGTGTTACAATTTACTTTTATTCTTTGAACAAAATTATGCCTCATTATATAGGAAATAGGCTATATGTTTGTCACTATCAAAAGATTTCTAACTTACCTCATTATTGGAAACTAAAGGCCTACATACAACCTTTATTTGGGTATGATCTTTTTTATTCTTGATTTATTCCACTATATCATATTGTGCTCTTATGGTAGCAAGTCTATATGCATGTTGATTGGCTCCTTTAAGAATGGAATGGATTTTAAATTCTATAAAATCTTCCATGAGGTCCAAAACTTTATGTTTATAGGACTTTAAGATAGGGTTATTTACTACACTTAACCCACTGACTTATTGTCCTACCATCTCACTATCACCTTTCACCTATAAAAGCTTAATACCTCTCTTTCTAGACCATTAAAGGCCATAAATAAGAGATTCATACTCTATAGTATTTAAAGTACAATTGAACTAAAATTTAACTAAATATTAATACCTTTGATTTTGAGGTGAAACCAACATTATGCCAGCTCCACTTCCATTTTTTAAATCTAGATCCATCAAATTATAAATTTCATACCCCTTCTTGATCTTTCTTTGAGTTGGTGACACTATGTAATGAGTCACCTTCTTCATGCATGCAATAGACACCAAAAATAGCTTATTGAATACCTTGGTATGGGTCATACTCATGGTTGTCAAAAACCCACTCATCCAAGGGTATAATTTGTATGTCTTTAATTTTATTATAATTTTTTTGATCAATAGTACCCTCATCTTCCTCTGAAATACTATAATTCATATTAGACATATTTGGCATATATGGTTCAAGGTGAAATCTAGAAATAGTATTTGATCTTATAGTGACTTTGGTTCCATATCTAGTTCTAAAAATCATGTATGACCAATCTAAAGAAAGGTAACTTCATATTCTATTAGTAAAATCCATAGATAGGCATAGTCTAAAGTATGAAGGTAAATCAACAACAACTATATCCTATGAAATGGTAAAATTATGACAAGCAACAAGTAAAATATTAAGATCTATGAGGATGCCCATAGTATTAGTAAGAAAACCATCTAATTGTAATACTCCCTTTTCATGAGGTTCATACTTGAACCCTAGTTTTTTTGTTATGGATTTAGGCATGAAAAAATTACTTTATCCACTATCAATCCTGTAATTATGGACAAGATAATCTCCTATGATAGATAAAAGATATAATGGAGAAGGATTAATCACTTTAGGAGCTTGAGGCTCAAAAAATGTTTTAGAGTTGGTTAGAGTCACACTTACACTTTCATTTTTAGGTGGTCCATTAGAGATATTTAGATTTAAAATATCCTCTTGTAGATACTCCTTTTGTCTTGGGATTAGTAGTGTATCCTACATTGAAATTGATACTAACATTTTCTTCATATGATCCATAATATTGAGTAGAGAAGTGGCTATCTTTAAATAAAATTTAGGAGTAAGAGGGGTCCATAGATGTTGTTCGAAATAAGGGATGTACAATCCTTTCACATTCTTCCATTTGGGATCTTGAACATACTGATTTGATGCCTTTTGAGGTAGCTCATGAGTGGTGGTCCTTTGTGGTGGATGAGAAGGTTGAGGGACTTCCCATAACCAATTGCCCTTTTATTGGATCTAGTATGGGCTATAACTAAATTATCAACATTAGGCATATTTTGACTTTGATTTGTAGCTATGTGTTTAAAATAATTCTCACGTTCCTAGAATTTTACAAATGTGGTTTCAATAGGGCTTTACCATTCTCTCCTCATTTATTTTGCACTTCTAATTATGTAAATGAAGGAAAGTCTCCATGTGGTATATATGTTTCATTATTATAACATTATGAATAGTTTTCATGTGGATGAGGAGTTGAAATCCATTTCATATAAGATTGATGTGAGCTCTCACCATTTATCACCATTTCCATGTCATTTGCTTGATCCCACTAATTATTCCATTACCCTTCCTAAGCATAGTTGTTCTACGTTGGCACAAAAACTCTATAATTACTTAGAGTATTAGGATTATATTGCTTTGACTAAGAATTATGCACTTGTCCTTTTTGATTAGACTGATAGGATGGCCTATTATACTAATAATTTTGATTATTTTTCTGATATGGCTTGTATGGTAGAGCTTATTATCTTTCCATTGTAACAAACTTGTTGTTATGATTCTTGAGAAGAATCTCTATCTTCCCTAATATATCATCTTGGTCACCTTATATTTGGTAAAACTTTTCTGAATGTGAAAGTGAAGCAATATTTAGAGCAGGAGGGAAGATCTCTAGAAAGAGAGGCATTAGTGGCCTTAGGGATAACTTGCCTTCTTGTATAAGGAAATTCTCAGCCTTGATTGCTATTTCAAAAGCCTTAGGTAGAGTGTTACCTCCTATGGATTTAATCATAATAGATACATCTAAATTGAGAGCCTTTAGGTAGTACATAAAATAATAATTCGGTGTAGGCTTCATCACTGCAAGGATTCTATCCCAAGTCTTTTGGAACTTATCATTGAAATCCACCAGGAATTCAGGATTAAATCTATAGATTTTTTTTAGTTACTCCACAAGTGAAAGGTGGCCACTTTTGTCTTCAAAATTTTCGCATAGAACCTCCCCAAATCCATCCCAATTATTGATTGATGCAAGATCCAATCCCTTGTACCATTGAAGTGTTCACCATTTGAAATAAGTTGATAACAACCTCATTGTTACATTTTCTTGAGTTACATGATGCACTAAATAAAGGTTAACAATATCTACAATATGTTCTATAGGAGTGATTGGATTTTACCCTATAAAATAAGGAATATCCTTTATAGCTGAGACTGAGATATCATACCATTGAATAATATTTAGAAGAATACCACTATTGAGTTACATAAAGGCCTATCTTCTAGGAATAACCACCTGAGGTATGGGATTTACAATAATGTTTGGCTAAACAATATTAGCTTGAATACAAGGATTATGTACAGCAATCAGGGTGATAAGAGGTGTAGGTATGGGATTTGACTGAGAGGATTTATTATTTATTATTTATGGGAAAGATATCTTAGATAAATTTTTCTCTTTCTCTTTTTCAAAGGATATTTTAACAACTCGTGGTGGCATAAAAAATATGCAAATATAAAAATGAAACTTTGGAATTTACTACTATACTCAGATATGTAGATATATGCTTAAAATTATGTAAATAGATGGTCCCACTAAGTGTGATAAAACTATTATATATATATATATATATATATATATATATATATATATATCTAATAGATGATAGATTTTTTCAATTCTAACCCATACCGAAACTAACATGAGAATTATCTAAGGTTGTGGGATGCCTATATCTAGACTAGAACTCTAGGATTTTTTAATGAGGTTAGTTCTTTAGATATGATAGTTTGGACCTCTCTTTCTAAGACCTAAAAATGATAGGGTAAAAATATTAAATAAATTTACATAAAATGAAGCCTATTCTAACATATGGTGATGTAACAAATCTTCAAATATCTACTCTCAAGATTTAACTCATTAGAAAACTAATGAGACTATGAATAGAACTAATGCAATGCCTAAAATGGTTTCTAATCAACAATGCTTCACCCTGAGGTCAATTTTATGGACTTAATTTCGATGGAAATTAGGGTAAGGCTTGATTGAAAGAACTTAAATTCAAAAATCCAGTATATACCTAAGACATCAACATTAACACATCCTAGATGACCTATAAGAAAAGTTTATTAGCACTTAGGTTGAACTTGAATCTACAAAGGGAAGATAACAACCAATTTTTTATATCAAAAAAATACAAAAAACTAATCATATATTAGTAAATAACTACAAAACTCTTTATTCCTTACTCTAAGAGGTGTAGAATAAAATCTCTAGTAGATTTTAGTCATACCATCCTAAGGGATGTTCAACAATATCTCAAAGGCCATATTTATAGAAGAAAGGGCCCATACAGAGAGATATTTTGGCTCTAAAAGAGGGATCAATGATCTCAACCTCATTTGAACCATAATTACAACTTTTTCTACATTTATGCTCATTCAATTTTCATGATTGATCCAAATCACATAAGTCCATTGCATAGTTACATTATTTCCTCATTGATGTTCCCTGATGGTTGTAACAGTGGGATCAAGTTATTTTAAGATGGGTTATGGCATTAATATATTTATAATCATAAAATTAATCTATTAGAGATTTGTCTTGGCTCTAAATTCTCTTTAATAGTTTAATGAGGCATATAAAAGTGGAGAGAAGGGTCCTTTTCATGTATTTGGTCTTGAAGATTAAATCATTTAGGTTTATGTGTATACCTTCATGGAATCCTTTGAAATGTTATCTCTTGTTCAAAATGGATCATTCTTGAACTTTTCACCTTATTCATAGGTCCACTATAGATGGAAAACTAGTCCTAAAATATTAGTCTTACTATAGTCATTATGTCAATGCACACCTATAGACTATATAGTCCCCTTTCTTGATTATATTAGGTCAAAATAGACCCATTTCATCTATGCAAGAACTAATATTTCATAAAATTCATGGATCTTTATTTTAAAAATGGTGAACATAATCATAAAATGAACTATGCATGACATAAACCCTTGAGATAGATGTCCATATTAAGCTTTAGTACTAGTCCCTTCAATAGTGTTTAGCTAAGCTCCAATGGTGATGGGATGACCTTCTAATACCTATTTTATTTGGTAAAATAACTGCCCTTTGGTTTGACTTTGTCCATTGAAAATTCTTTAGGCTAATCAAAATGCTCTAACCTATATTTATTCCCATTGACCTTGTAGATCCCCATTATCAGATCTTGAATTTTTGACCTCTTACACACCATTAATCTCCTTGGTATGAATTAATGTGGTTCATTAATTTCATGTCATAAATATATTTTGACATGTTGACTCAAGCTCGCACCATTGGAACAAGATTTATGAATGAACATGGACCATCAAATTTTCCTAGACCCACCATTTTAACTCAAATGGCTAACTCACAAGGCCCAAATTTGATGTTTTCATGCCTATATTTGACATCCTAAATTTGAGTCCTATGTGTGTGCATGTATTTGAGTCCTAAATTTGATGTTTATATGCTCATCATTTGATGTCTATGGACTATTATTTTTATCCATGTGACCACCAATGTTTTAGTCTCAATAGATAAATTCTAAGATTTACTTTGATGTCCACATGAATGTCCCATTCTATAAGTCAATCTTTGAACACTTATAAATTGAGCTAGAGAACTCACCAAGGCATAAAACTTTCAAAATGTGATATAGGAATGAATAAATCCATGGCACAGTAACCATTTGGCTCATGGGGGATTCTTAAGTGAATATAAAAAAATCTCAAATGAATTAGCCTATTCATTTTTGCATGACATTTTGATGATGGTAAATTTGCATAGTTCATCTTTTGATCATTCCTTCAAGGTTGTGATGAATTTATAAGGTTTGTGAATCCTTATCATATCTATAAATGATTATGAATCTCATGAGGACCTTATAAGATCCCTCCATTTGTAATGTTGAGCTTGATTTTAATCTATTTAATATATTCATCAATTTGGACCTTGTTAGGCTTCTATCTAGGTCTTGGTGAGGATTGGTATGTGGTAAAAAATGGCCAATAGTGTTGATATGTTCTTTTCTCAAAGGATAATCCCCTATTACACCTAAGTGACATGATAAGTTTTAAGTGGGGCATATGTATACACATAATATTTTTAATCTTTTTTTAATTATTGATTATTTATATCTTACAAGAACCCATCAAGTCTCAATCTCTCTAAATGCATGCCCTAATGGGTGAACTAAGAAAGGTGTGGGAATACCATTAGTGATTTGTGGGATCATTGTCCCTGTACTACCACTTGTTATCTACATAACCATATCCTAAAATACTTCCCTAAGATTTTTATCCTTTCTTTTACCCTCATACAACCATTTTCCACCTTCATTAGCTGTTATCTAAGCCTCAAACCATTTATAATGTCTTATGTTATATTTTTGGCCCCATCAACCCTTTACTCTAATTCATAAAATGCATTCAAGTTCTAAGTCAACCCTTAGTTAACCCAGACCAAGACCTAATTTATTATTATCAATAATGATATAGATTCAATTGGGCTAAACCTATTAGGTGAATGTTTATTAGGGTTAGATTCATATATATATATATATACATACATATATAATATATGTATGTATATATATGTATATATATATACATACATATATAATATATATATATACATACATATAATATATATATATATATGTATATATATATGTGTATGTATGTATGTATGTATGTATATATATATATATATATATGTATGTATATATATATATATATATATATATATATATATATATATATATATATATATATATATATATATATATATATATATATATATATATATATCACCATTTCTTAGAGACAACAAAAGTTAATTGCTCATTTATTCTTCTTTACAATCTATTCTTTTGCCATTCTACTTGAGGAGTTATATCTTAGGGTTTCTACTTAGAGAATAATCTTATTTTATGGAAAATACTTGGCTATTTTGGCATTTATTAGTGATCCTTACAAACTAAAAAGCCTCTTACAAAACACATTTGACCAAGAAAGAGATTTATTCTCGATGGGTTCATCTTCAAGATAAGTATCTCTAAGTTTAGTCCTATATTTTAGTATATATAAGTAGCATAATTAATATATTTTTAATATATTTATCTCTCCATGTATTAGGGTTTTACCTATACATATCTTAATTAGGAATCTCCTACACATGTTTAATTTTATGTTTAACAACCCCCAGTTTGTGCCATAAGGTTTTATGAATATGAAAACATAGGACCTATCTAGGGTTATTACATAGTTTTACCTGACTAAAGACCTTAAAATCCTCCATAGTTATTTTATTGTGGTAAGATATACATTTTATAGGTCTCATGTATCCATATTAGTCATGTCCCTAAATATCTAATATATCAACAATCATAAGTGTAAGTAAGATAAATCTTCTTTGAGCTAGGATTCATTTATAGATAAGTTTCATTTCCCTTTATATACATAAGGTGTAACACATAAGTGGGAATGGTAGGGTGTGATTTTATGATCACCAAGAATTAAATCCAACATTGATTTAATTGGACCAATTTCATGTGGTATTTCCTTATTATGTTCCAACCTAGATTCTAAAAATCAATCATAGACCAAAAATATTGATCCACTATGATAGGACCATTGAGAGACTTCCGTTGAGAAAAGAAGAGTAAAAATACTATAAATTAGCATTTAAAAATTCACAACACACTAGAAACAATATTTTCCAAGTTTAAAATCATCTCATCCACTATGAACTCTAGCCAATTAAAATTATCACGTATCTAGATCATTCAATAAGAAATGTTAATTACCCCTTTTGTTACCTGATGAGCACTCTTGGTGGTCTACCTAAAATGTAGTTAAATAGAAATCACACTATGACATATTATACTAAATCAAGGGTGATTCCCGTGGATCCTCTAGAAAATTTTACCTTGTGCTTAAGTGAATTTTATGGGCCTTGGTTTCGTATGGAAAGATATATTTACCTCACACTATAATTATTGTTTCCCTTACCATTATTATTTTGTTGATGTTTATGGTAGCATATTTGGAAAACTAAATTTTATGCTCATTATATATACTTAAAAGTTTCATCACCACATTTTTTAGTTTTCCAAATTTTTTGATCTTGATAAATCATTTAGCATTCAACCCTCATAGCTGAAGTTGAATATGTAACTATCCTAGTTTTAAACCAATGATGAGATTAAGGAAGAACAAACTTATCTTTGCTACATCTAGGAAATCAAAATGAGTAGGATCATGGTAAATTTTCTATATTAATACTAACCCTATTATCATTTCATCCTTTTATTCATTATTAAAAAATATGAGAAGCTTTGATTGAATCATCTTTGTTGTGATGTGTTGGAAACTTGGAAGGTTTTGTGCTTAGGTAAATAGTTAAATCCCAGAATGCAAAAGGCTCAAATGATCTAATTATTTTGATGTGTTACATTATGTATTACAATTATTAATATAACTTTTATTAATTTCATATGTCTGATACTTCACATTAAATTACACTAATATGTTTTCCCATAGTTATGATCAAAATTAAATTCCATCAGTTATTATGATGTGACCTTTGAGTTTCATTGGAAAAAATCATTTACTTGTCTTAGGTATTTATTTGATGTGACATGCCACCTTTATTATTCTAAAAAAAATCTTTATTATACATAACCTAAGTCTAAATTTATGATCTACTTTCTGAAAAATACAATATTTGAAGTTATTCATCATCAATCACTTTGTGAGTGACCTTTTGTTATCAATCAACCATACCCATTTTATTATCGTTTCATTCCTAAACATAATTTCCTAATCCTATGTTTACCGCTTTCTAAATTCTCATCACATTAATCTTTAATTTTGTTTCTATTTTCCCTTTATATAATTTAACAATAAATTTTCAAACTATGTTTCAATATCATTTGATGAGTGTCATTTAACTCTTCATTTAATCAATGTTCAATTGATGTCTTACCAAAAAAGGCTAGTGTCCAAAGCTATCTACTGTAAGGTGTAGGATGGTTGATCTATAAATATGCTTATGGGGGTGTTTAATTATCATATTCTAACTTTGAATAATGAAATAAATGTGTCTTAAACCAATTGATTCACTCTTTTGATAAAAAAGAAAAGTTGTAACTATTTAATCAAATAAATCCCCTCTTTTGCTTGAAAGTAAAATCACACTCCTATTTACGCTTATGTGGAAAGTAAAATCACACTCCTAACTTAAAGGAAATTTGCTTCACACATTTTTTGTAAAAGAAAACACAATTTGCTTAGAAAGGAAATTATTTTGGAATAAGGAAATGACTTTTGAATTATGAATTTGTTTTGATATTTTATGAATGAATGCAAACATTAACAAGATATTGATTAGTTATAATAGAGATTTAATATAACATAATGTAAATACCATACACAGTTCTTGGTTCCAAGGAGAGTGGGACCTTGCTCCTCTCAGACGTAGGAACAAAGATTAATCAATTTTAGAAATTTAAGTGATAATTCATAAAATCTAAATGATTACAATCTATCTAAACCTATAATATGCTTATATGTATCTTTCATCTATTATACATTATTTTTCAATGACAAAAGTCTTACCTTTTATACTAATACAATAAAATAAAAATAAGATGCAAATATATAAGATTCCTTGGTCGATCCACTCATCAAAAGATATACTATCCTATAATAGTCCTAAGATCCATATATATACAACTTTATAAAAATCATATCCTAAAAAATAGTAGGTGGGTATTTTCCTCATTTGACTCTAGCTAGAGTGATTCTCTCTCATCTTATCTGGTTTCTAGCTTCCCCATTTATAGCTTTATCTTCACAAAATCCATGGAATCAACCTTACAGAGTCAATAGGAATGAGCCTATAGAAACAAACCTGTGGAGTCCATAGAGACAAGCCTATAGAGTCCATAGAAACAAACCTGTAGAGTCTATAGAAACATTCTTTGTAAGTTCTTAGTTCTATTGGATGGAGATCAAAATTGAAATTTCACTATACATCACTTGTGTCTTCTTCCTGAGCATTCTTCACAACAAAAATCACTAAAACATGCTATGTATTAGACATTCATGATAAATTAAAGGTTTAGTCTTTGGTTCAATATAAACAAGACAAATATCTACTTTCCATGTAATAGCTATCTAACAATCTATGATTTTTATAAGATAATATCCTTAGAGAGATGAATTGAGGGAAATAACATGCCAATAATGAGCCATATTCTGAGCTCATCATCTCCCCCAAGCTTTACCTTTTGCAAGTCCCATTATAAACATTCATTGGCATTCATAGCTCTGGCATCTACTTTCCACACTTTGACTCAAATCATAGTTAAAAAATTCATCTATTATATGCTTATCTAAATTTATTATAAACCCTTGATGTTCATGAATCATTTGTTTCCATATATTGAATTGCTCCTCTGATTGTGGATCCCAGCTCTGCCATCCTACAATAGGTATGATCAAAAAAAGGGGTCTATATCTCATGCCAATCCATTTATTTTATCCCATAGAATTTATTGACTCTATTAATATTTTCAAAATTGAGGTAGCTCTCCTCATACTCCATCTTAAGTTATTTGGAGACATGACCTCTCATCTTTTAAGAGGCACTAAAAGTTGATCCCACCTTTTCACACTTGCAGTCACTACTAAATCAAAACTCTATCTTGAAAACAAGTTAAAATAAATAACACAATCATATAAAGCTTATAAATAGTGATTTTTAACTTCATCACTTAGACAAGTATAGTTAAAATTCTATTTGATCAATCTGGGGATAGGAAAGGCTAGTCTAATATATAATCCTATAGTCTTAACATGATTTGTATACTTCTCAAATATGTTTTTCCATGATAGTTGATTCTTGAATGTAAAATGCAATGCCCTTATTTGAACTTCTCCTAAATAAATTTTTATCAATAACTTATTGTGTTCATGGTCTCCTATGATCAAATCATACAAATAAAACTCATAAAGCAAACCCTGTGGATTAGGTTCAACACTATAGAAAATTTCTAGAAATGTTGTTAGTTGTAAAATCTTGTAAGGAAGATGATAAGACATCTTTAGAAGCTTCCATATATAAAATTGTTTAAAGAAAACCAAACTATATGTAGGAGAAGGATTCCTATATGCCAAAAGAGATTCCCCTAATTTGCATACATCCTGCAAATTTTCTTCTAAATCTTAGACCTTAACTTATAATTTTTTCTTCTCATTTTACAATATTTTGTTTGAATAAGTTGAAAATTTGTTTGTTTGTTTAATTATGGAATATTCTTCTTCAATTTGATTTATCATTTGCAAAGTAGGAATACCTGGACAACTTGTTTGACAAATTTGGTCAAAAAATAACATAGGAGGAGAAGGTGCAACATTAGAAGGTGATTTGGAAGAGTTTACCAAACTTTGCAATCTCCTATTCTCCATCTTTAGATTTTCTACATATATCTAGAGGTCTATTTATTCACTTTAATTTTTCTTTATTGTTTCTTCTAATTTATGAACTTTTACTGCATGATTAGTAGATTTTGTGTCCAAATTTTACACCAATAATGAGTTGAGATGATCTTTATTCTATAATTGACTAATGAAGTCAGCAATGTTAGTTATTTGTTGTTGCTTTAAAGCTCAAACATGAGAAAGCTTCAAGGTTAACTGCATAATAGGATCATTTATATTAGATGACTCTCCTTTCTCATTTATGCATATAGTTTTTCCTTTATTCATTATAGTTTTAACTGAAATAGGTGGTTGTCCCACCATACGTGATTCCTCTACCGTGTTTAGCTCTTTTTATAGAATTGGATACTCCATTATGATTGGATATTTCCTTTAAAAAGTATTTTCTTCAACATCTATATTTGTATGGATATGTTGATATATGGGGGAATGAGATACCTTTTTAAGACTATATAGAATGTTTGTAGCCTCTTGTTCATCTTCATCTATCAAAATTAGCCTTCTCCTTCTTTTGGTCACTCTATGAGCTACACTCAGTTATCTTTCCTTCCCAACCATCAAACCCTCAATCTTCTACATTTTTATAGAAACCTTTCATTTCAATTTTCTTCTTCCTAACAAGGGAATTGGTTACATTATAGATTGTTGAGGTTCTTGTGGGGACCTTGAAACTATAGGGATTTGAGACCTTGTTATTCTTCTTGAAGAAGAAGAAGAAATGATTTCTATTGAGACTATAGTCTATGATTTATTATTTGGATTTATTTTCTCAACTGATACAATAGGTGGAGATGAATGTTCCTATGGTAAATTTGGGGTTTCTTATGTAGGCAAATTTTGAATTTGTTGTGTTATAGTATTCTAAAATTCCTCCCAGACCTCTTGTCCTTACTGAAGGAAGTGATGTTGGATAATTAGGTGAATAAGGCCATGATTCCTAAGAGTAGCATTAGGAGTTGTAGTCATAATTTAAATGGCACCATATAATATGTAAGAGAGGTTAATCTTTTAAAGAGGGTTTTGCCTCCCATGCTTAAGGTGTATTAATATTTTCATGGCATCTCCTCCTAAAAGACCGTGTTTCCCCTCACAAATTATATACTTGAGTACCCACTTCGATATAGATTTCTAAGGTTTAGGAAGTGAATTTCTATTAATCCCTTCTAATTCTCCTTTAGAATCTATTAGACATGAAGTCCCAATCTACTTATTACCATTAAAATGAATAATTAAATCACTAAATGGAATTCTACCTATAGCTCTCACTCCCTCTTCTAGAACTTGTATGATTTTATTTATAATTTGAGTTGAAATAGGAATAACAATACCTTTAACAACTAAAAATTCAAGGGTGAGATTAGTGATGAATTCTCTTACCATTGTTTCATGGAAACCCTAGAAATTTTCAATGAAAGGTAGCCAACCATTTTCTCTAAACACTACCATAGAAGCTTTGTCTTTGTGAAATTTTACTGCATTCTTTGGCTTTGATATATTTTTTTGTTCCATTTCTACTCAGATTTTCAGATAACTCAATTTCTTTAACTTAGATTAGGGTTTAGAACAAATTCTATTAAAAGTTGTAGGAAATAATCATTGAGGATCTATAGACCAGCTTCTATTGAAATCAATAAGACTGAAATGGTTTGTATGAAACTCCACAACTACATGAGTCTGTAGTTTAATATAATTACTAGATATAGTTTAGTGTCACATGTTTTTATAGAGTGTGCCAATTATTTTATCAAATTATTACAAATTGGGTGAAATGATGACGTGACACTTTAATGGTGACAATGATTTATCACTTCATTTAAAACCCTTTTATGATGTCTCATCATTATTATTGATGGCACAATTGATTTCACCTAAGCTGCACACTTATTCATACACCTTTGGTGCCTTGTTTGCATGTTTATCCATTATGGTATGTGTCATGTCATTCCATTCCAGAAGGTTCAAGTTTGGGTCATCTCTATAGAATAAGTCTTAATTAAATCAAAGATAATTAGTTAACTAAACATAAATAAATAGAATATATGTCTCACTTACTTTTGACCTTAGATTTATCCTTTGCTCACTATTTGTCCTGCATAAATAAGTTTACATGGATTAGTTAACAAGTGTTAAAAGAAAAAAATTTATTGCATAGAGAATACCAATCATAGTGACATGATGAGATTTTCCTTTTTGGTTTTTATATATTTTATTTTTGCCCTTTGGCTAGTTATTACTGGTTTTCTAGCCAAAGCCCTTTTTGTAATACATAGCTAGCCAACAAGCTAGTTTTATGGGCATGCATTGTCAATAGTCTTCCTGGAAGGATTTTCACTATGGATATATATATATATATTTTTTTGTGTGTGTGTGTGTGTGTGTGTGTGTGTGTGTGTGTGTGTGTGTGTGTGTGTGTGTGTGTGTGTGTGTGTGTAGGATCTTCAAGGAGCAGGTTCTCTACAAGAAGCAGAGTTCTCTAGAATGGCTACTTGATCTTTTACCTTTTGAAAAAATTATTTTTTATTTAGAGGTTTCTAATACATCTTCAATTTATTTCCATTGACTAACAAAGCTCTTCTATTGTCATCAATAGGTATTAGCTTAATAGAAGCATTTTCAAAGACCTCCTCAATCTGATAAGGGCCCAACCACCTTGTTTGTAATTTTCCTTTAAACTATTAAAATTTAGAATCAAACAACAGTGCCTAGTCTCCTTTCTAAAACTTCTGTTGATTGATCTGTGAATCATGCCAAAAAAAATTTAATGTTGTATCTATTCAATTCTTTATAGTGCTCCCATCCTCATCTCATCAAGTTTTTTAAGCTATAAGAGTCTTTATTTTTGTATTTCTTCTAATTCAATCCCTACTTCTATAACTATTTTCAAAGTTTGTAATTCAAATTCAATAGAGAATAAGGGATTCTTACCATAAACCAATTCATAAGGGGAAAATCCAATTTTTATCTTCCAAGTAGTATTATAAGCCTAAATAGCTTTTGGTACCTTATCTACCCAATCCTTTCTACTAGAATTAAAAACCTTGGTTAAAATGGTTTTTAGTTCTCTATTGGTGAATTCAGCTTGCCCATTATCCTATGGATGGTATGGAGATGTTTTTCTATGTTGAGTTTGATATACTTGCATGAAGTGTTTTATCATGTTTAACATGAACTACAGTCCTTGATCTAAGACTATCTCCCTTGGAGCACCAAATCTTTGCATGATTTTGAAATATAAGAAATCAAATACCATCTCTTCTCTTATATGAGTTAATACTTCCATTTCTACCCACTTGATCACATAGTCTATACATACTAGGAGATATTCTTTTCCTCTAGAAGGAGGATCCATAAGACCTATATAATCAATTCTCGATTTCTCAAATGGTTTTAAAACTAATTGAGGATGATAGTGTAGAGGCATCTCTATCAAAAGAGTAGGTTATCCAATTCTTTGACAAGCATCACAGTGTTTGAAATATATTTTTACTTGTTGATGAAGGTGAGTCTAATAGTATCTTGATCCTAAGATTTTATGTATGGTTCTTTGAGTTAAGTAATGACCTTCTCCTAGTTCATCATGACAAGCTCTGATGATATCATAAGCTTCACCATTTGTCACACACCTATGAAACACATGGTCAGGTCCAAGTTTTAATAGCATTCTATTAATCCATTTAAAAAAACTTTCTTTGATTAAATGTTTCTTTTCTTTTCATGAAAATTGTAGAGAAAACTTCCCTGTGGCAAGATAATTGGTTATATCAGCAAACGACAAAGATTTTGATGAAATAACAAATAGTTGTTCATCTATAAAGTCATTTTCCACTGGTTTTTCCTCACTTGTAGTCTTCATTCTTGATAAGAAATTAGCAACCACATTGGACTTCCCTAGTTTATCTATAATAGTAACATCAAATTATTGTAAGAGCAATAACCATATAATAATCCTACCTCTCACAATTGGTTTGTTGGTAAGATATCTAATAGCTAAATAGTCTATATGTATTATATACCTTATAGCCTACTATGTAGTGTCTAAATTTGTTAATTGCATAGACTACAACTAGGAATTCCCTCTTAGTTCTGGTGTAGTTTCTTCCAGCAGGTGTCATGTTTTTGCTAATATAATATATAGCATACATGTTATCCTCTTCATCCTTTTGTCCAAAGACTACTCCTATTACTATATTGGAAGCATCTGTGTATATATGGAATGGCTGAGTCCAATATGGTCCTCTCAATAATGGATTAGAATGAGTTTAGCTTTGATGGTCTCTAAAGCCTACTAGCAACTATCACTCTGTTTGAATGTGTTATCTTTTATAAGCAAGGCAAAATAGAGGTAGTTATTTGGCTAAAATTATCTATGAAGCATCTATAGTAACTAGCATGTCCCAAAAAACTCTTAATTTTAGTTTGTGTTTGTGGGATGGGTAAGTTGGAGATTATTTCAACCTTCTTTAGATCTACTTGAATGCCTTTTACAAAAATATGGTGTCCCAGCACTATTCCCTCATTCATCATCAATAAACATTTCTCATGGCTCAAAGATAATTGATGTTCTTCACATCTAATCAATAGTTTTTCTAAGTTGGTAAGAGCCTCTTCATAAGTTCCACCATAAATGGTGAAATCATCCATATATACTTCAACATAATCATTTATAATGTCAGAGAATATTGATAAAACTGCTCTTTGGAAGGTTGCTAGAGCATTATAGAGTCCATATGGGGGTACTCGATAAGCAAAAGTTCCCCAAGGGTAGGTAAATGTGGTTTTATCTTGATCTTCAGCTACTACCATTATCTAGTTATACCCAATAAACCTATCCAAGAAAGAAAAATATCTTTTTCCTACCAAGTTATCAAGAACTTGATCAATGAAAGGTAGAGGAAAATAATCTCTTAGTGTTGCTTTGTTCAGTTCTTTATAATCTACACATACCCTTAATTTTACATTTTGTCTTAGGCATAATTACCAGGGGTGAAACCCACTAGCTATCTGAGATGGGGTAAATAAACCCACCTTCTATCAATTTTTTTATCTTTGTTTTGACTATCTCCTTTAATACTAGGTTTATTCTTCTTTGCGGTTGTCTAACTAGTTTGATAGATTATATGTAAATGTGATGAATTCAAATTCTAGGGTCAATTCCCTTCATGTCGGTATAATCCCAATTAAAATCCTTGGTATGTATTTTTAGTACTTCAAAGAGTTGATCTTCCTCTTCATTTGTTAAGCAACTATTGATGTTCAAAATCTTTCCAAGTAATAACATGATTGGTTTTGTGCCTAGGTAGTTGGATTCTATTTTCTTGAATTCACTAATCAATGAGTTCAGAGGGCATGGATGAAGTAGCTTATGAAACATGGTTACATTATCAATAAACTCTTTTCTAGGAGGAATCAATCTTGTTAAAGAATAATGGAATGCATCTAATAAATGAGTTTGTTGTTGTTTTACCAATTTCCACACACTTTCATGAATCAATCCATGATCATATAGTGAGGAAATAATAGAATAATTAGAAGTGGAGGTTTCATATTATTCTATCTAACCTAATAATCCTAAACTGAGGTAGTCCATAGTTTCTAGACTGATAGAGTCTATAGATTCCAGACTAGCAGAGTCCATAGCTTTTGGACTGGTAGTGTCCATAGCTTTTAGACTAGTAGAGTCCATAACTTTTGGACTAGTAGAGTTCATAGCTTTCATATTGGTGGAGTCTATATATTCTGGGTATATGTCTCCATTCAATTCTTCCAAATGTTTTTTTAACTATGATCATGGCTAGGGAGGAAATGGTGTCTGATATGTTGTTTGATTCATCCACCCAAAGTTATTGTATGTGATTTGTTGATAGTTTTCTAGGAGGATACAAAGAGATGCATTTATATTTTAACCCATTAGAAATAGTCATGTCTCTTGACCTTCAATCAATTAATGCTACTACAATAGTCAACCATGGTCTACCTAGGATTATGGGATATCCTAGATTCTTTGTTTTAGGTTGTAAGACCATGAAATATACTGGGTATTCCCACGATTTTATTAGTACTTCAACATTTTCTATAGTCCCTTCTAGTTTAGTTACAGATTGGTCCACCATTTGAAGAATGGTAGTTGTGGGTTGCATTCTCATAAGAGATAATTCATGGAGAGTATTAGTTGTCATAACATTAATTGTTGCTCCCAAATCTAACAAGACATTAGGAATTTCTTTACCTTTGATTGTGGTTGTGATCACTAGGCTTCCTGGATATGCATATTTTGGAACTAATAGTTTTCCTGCTAATAAATCAACAAATTTTCTATCAACATGAATAGTTCCTATATATTTTGCTTTCTTCCCAAGTGTCTTGATATAAAGGTTTTTTATGATCTTGTTTACTTCAGGTATATACCTAAAATCTTGTAGTAGGGGTACCTCAATATTGATATTTTACAACTCATGGACCAAGTTTGATTCTACTTTAATATCAATTTATCTTAATATTTTAAGGAAATGAACTAATGGTGTAGTAGTGTTTTCTTTGTTTGCTTCAGGGTTTATTTTAATTTCAGCTTCTCTAGTGTTTGATTGAGATGATTCTATTTTTTATTTTTCATTGGGTATCTCATAAATGAGAACTGGAAGTTTTTGTATAGTTTTCCCTGATCTTAAATGTATGTCCAAACACTAAATATCTTTAACATTCATTATGTCTTCCTATTCATTAACATAAATAGGTGTTGGTTGTTTATTTTTTAGATTTGCTATTGGTTGTGTAGGCATTGAGGTTTGATTTATTTTTCCTTGTTGAATAATTGGGGGTGGCATTATAGTTTGTTGTTGAAGTGGTCTTCTTGGTTGGGTGAATTGTTGATGTGGGTTCCACTATGGATTCCATTGTTGATATTGCTATGAAATCCATTGGTGTTTTGGTACCCATTATTACTGTGGCACCATCCATGGGGGTGTCGGCATCCAATCTTGTCCTGCCCATAGATTTTGGATTGATGGAATTTTGGGTTGATTCCAAAAATGTGAAGGAACTGAAACATTCCATGGTGCCATCCATGGATTAACTAGGTTTTTTGCATTAAATTGTCCTTGATCTTGGTTTTGCGGGGCAAATTTTTGTCTCTAGATATAATTTACTTCTTTAGTGGACTGGACTTGTGTTTTCATTTGATTTTTTGAAACAGGTAGAAGGGTACAATGTTTGGTATCATAATCTATTACATCATAGATCTAACATGATGAAACATTGGTTTTATCTAGGGACGGTCTCTAAGGGTATGTTTTTGTTTGCACTTAGGATAGTAGATTGCTAAGGGTTTTGTTATATTTGCCTTAGCTTAAAGGCCATCTAAAGTAATATTTAGTGTAATCAAAATATCTATCTTTAGATTGGCAAATTCTTCCATTAGCTTACCCACTTCCTTATATTTCCCAAACCTTCCTCTCCTAATTCTGAGTTTTGTTTGAGAGTATTTGGTACAAAGCTCAAAAATTTTATCAAAATACAACTTATTTATATCTCCACCTCCCATCAGATTTAAGGCATCTCTAGTATCTTCATCCAACCCTTTCAAGAAAACCAATTTGTAAACTTCATCAGTGAGTGGATAATTGCTTCTTTTATGAGTGAACATGAATCTATCCAAATAATCTTCTAAAGAGTCATCCTAATTCTATTTTATTTTGAAGAAATCCTCTTTTCTTTCTCACACTCGATAGTAATCTTGATACTTGTTTAAGAATTCTGTCTCCATGTCATCCCATGTTCTAATAGAATCACTAGGTAAACCCATGAACCATCTCATAGCTTCATATTTATGTGTAGAGGGAAATAGTTTTAATTTATGGCTATCTATTTTGTAATCATGGGTTTGACATAGCACCTTAAACTCAAATAGGAATTGATTAGGATCTTCTCTAGATCTTCCCCAAAAATTTGGTAGATTAGCTAGTGAGTATTTTTCATGGGGATTTGATCATTAGGATCTACAACAATAGGAAAGGAAAAAGTCCTTCCTTATTGTACAAGTTCTTGATTTCATGGATTTTATTAGAGATCTGTATTTTCTTCTTCTGATGATGTTTCAAAGCTAAGATGATCTTCCCACTAAATATTTGTGGTATCAGTTATGGGTTGTTAAAAGTTCTCAAAATTTTCTTTAGCTATGGATTTTTGAAATGATTCTTCTAAGTCCTTGGCAATTTCTAAATAATGTCTTCCTATAAGAGATTGATATTGAGAAATTTGTCTTATGGGGCTTGCTTATGGCAATGGCCTAGTTTTTATCCAAGTTTATAAATATTCTTACAGATAGGTTTCACTCATAACTTCTAGTTCACTACTCAGAGATGTTGAAGGAGTGTCAACTTTTGTTCTTGGTGGGAATTTTTTGATGAATCATCCTTTAGATTCTCTAGGATCGTACATCAATTTATTAAATTTTTATGGTTTTTACAAATTTTTTTATTTTTCACTCTAGACCAATAATTATTACCTTACTAACACCTTGTTTCCCTAGAAACGGTGCCAAAAATGATGAGTTTCATCTAACTCTTTATTTAATCAATGTTCAATTAATGTCTTATCAACCAGGGCTGGTGTCTAAAGCTATCTACAGTAAGGTGTAGGATGGTAGATCTAGAAGTCTACTTGTGGGGGTGTTTAATGGCCCTATTCTAACTTTGACTAATGAAATAAATGTGTCCTAAAATACTTGATTCACTCTTTTTATAAAAAGGAAAAGATGTAATTATTTAATCAAATAAAACCACTCTTTTGATTAAAAGTAAAATCATACTCCTAAATTTAAAAAAAATATTGCTTCACACATTTGTTGTAAAAGAAAACACACTTTTCTTAGAAAGGAAATAACTTTGGAATAAGGAAATAAATTTTGAACTATGAATTTGTTTTGATGTTTTATAAATGATTGAAAACATTAACAAGATTCTAATTAGTTATAACATAGAGTTAATATGGCATAATATAAATAATGTACAAAGTTCTTGGTTATAAGGAGAGTGGGCCCTTACTCCTCTTAGACTTAGGAATAAAGATTAATCAATGCTGGAAACTGAAGTGATAATTCATAAAATTGAAATGATTACAATCTGTTTAAAACCTATAATATGCCTGTACTTATCTTTCATCTATTATATATTATTTTTCAATGACAAAAGTCTTACCTTTTATACTAATACAATCAACTCAAAATAGGATACAAATAAATAGGATTCATTGGTTGATCAACTCTTCTAAAGATAGGAAATTGGATTTTGAAGAGATCCAATTATTTTGATGAAATAGATATACTATCTAATAATAGTCCTAAGATCCAAATATATAAAACTTTATCAAAAGAAAATCCTAAAAAATAGTAGGTAGGTATTTTCCTCATTTAAATCCATCTAAAATGATTCTCTCTTATCTTATCTAGTTACTAGCTTCCCTATTTGTAGATTTATCTTCACAAAATCCATGAAATTGACTTTGTAGAGTTAGTAATAATGAGCCTGTGGAGTCTGTAAAAAAAACCCTAGGGAATCCATAGAGACAAGCCTATAGAGTCCATATAAACAAGCCAACAGAGTCTATAGAAACATTCTATGTGAGTTCATAGTTCTACTGGATAGAGATCAAAATTGAACTTTCACTATACATCACCTGTGTCTTCTTCCTAAGCATTCTTCACAACAAAAGTCAATAAAACATTCTATGTATTAGACATTCATGACAAAGTAAAGGTTTAGTTTTGGTTCAATATAAATAAGACAAATATCTACTTTCCATGTAATAGGTATCTAGCAATCTATGATTTACATAAGATAATATCTTTAGAGAGATGAATTGAGGGAAATAACATGTCAATAATGAGCCATATTTTGAGGTCATCATCATTCAATATAGAGATCATACCATACACATTTACACTAAAACTTAAAAAATAAGAAAATATTAAATAAAACAAAAAACCTAACTACATGGTGCTACTTACCACCTATTCAATTTTCAACATGAAATTAATATAGATCATTAGAGGTAAGGCTTAATCCTGTAACCATTTACACACCTAAAAATAATGGTTCTTTGAATGTCCCTTAATACTATTATTCCTTACTATGATACTTCATGGATGAAATATGTTCCCAAAATTTATTTTCATATAATAACACTATCTATTTTGGATAAAACACTTTATATCATCGATTTTAATCATGCCATGATTTTTTAATCTAATTAATTTTTTTATGTGTCCAACTCATTCTCTACCAATGTTCATACATGTGTGTTATATAAATAAGACAAATATCTACTTTCCATGTAATAGGTATCTAATAATCTATGATTTACATAAGATAATATCCTTAGAGAGATGAATTGAGGGGAATAACATGTCAATAATGAGCCATATTTTGAGGTCATCATCATTCAATATAGAGATCATACTATACACATTTACACTAAAACTTAAAAAATAAGAAAATATTAAATAAAACAAAAAACCTAACTACATGGTGCTACTTACCACCTATTCAATTTTCAACATGAAATTAATATAGATCATTAGAGGTAAGGCTTAATCATGTAACCATTTACACACCTAAAAATAATGGTTCTTTGAATGTCCCTTAATACTATTATTCCTTACTATGATACTTCATGGATGAAATATGTTCCCAAAATTTATTTTCATATAATAACACTATCTATTTTGGATAAAACACTTTATATCATCGATTTTAATCATGCCATGATTTTTTAATCTAATTAATTTTTTTGTGTCCAACTCATTCTCTACCAATGTTCATACATGTGTGTTATATCTCAAAAACTTGTTTCAAGTGAATATTGATCTCTTAGCCACATTATCAATGTGATTCCTATACTAGGAACTGTATATTCCATAGGCATAATTGCTTCTATTCCATAGACCAAGTGGAAAGGAGTGATCATGTTCATATTCTTATAATTAGTATTGTATGCCCATATGATCATAGGAATTTGATCCTCCTAACAATATCTTTGAATATTAAATATTATTTTAATAATATTTTCATGTAATTTTTTGGTTATTTATGCCTACCCATTGGCTTACAGATATGTTGTTCTTTTATGATATGATATCATAAATTCTTTTATCAGGGTCTGATAGTATTGTTCAAGAAGTGTGTTACTCTATTTGTAACCAACTTCATTATAAATATAAACCTAATAATTATGTTCTCATACAAAAACTTGGCTGCATATATTTTATTACATCTTGGTGCCATAATGGTTTATACTCATTTGGTGTAGTAATCTATCATATTAATTATAAACCTAGCATGGATTTTTTTAATTAGTGGATTAGTAGGACCTACATTCCCCATTAATAAAAAGGTTACATTTTTAACATCATATTAAAATTCATTTCATCCCTTTGATTTTTACATACTATTATTTTCAAAATAGTTTAGTGCTTTCTAAATCTATGTATATATAATAATAGGGTAGGCCATTGTATGCCACTCTATAATATCTTCCTATTGGTCAACTTTCCCATTAAGTGTCCTCATATAATTCCTTAGGGTTCTTCTTATAATGATTTTGGTATCTTGTGTTTCAATTTTATTCTACACAACACATCATTCATAACCATTTTATACAAAAATCCATTAATAATATTGAAAGGTATGACCACAATGATTATCTAATTTATATCTTTTTTCGACATAGTGTATAGGAAAGACTCCTTATTTTATGAAAATGGATATGTTTATATTTTATATAATCTAAGAGACTCTAAATAATTTCACATCCCATGACTCATCATGTAATTATTATATATCATCACCATTCTTTATTTAGCTAAGATGATCTAAACTCGCATTCTATCTTCTTAGTTTCACATTGACCTTAAACTAAAATAATTGGAAAAATATTAGCCACCTCAACATCATTCCACCTAGCATAGCTTATTTACTAGGTACTATAAATCATGGTGATCTATAAATAATTTGAATAGTGTTTCTAAAAGGCAATCCTTGAATTTATGAAGTAAAAACACTATATCTAGGGCTTATCACTCTGTTATATTGTAATTCTTCTATATTTCTAACAATGTTCTAATTATGAAGTGAATTGGGTAATCCAAATATCCATATCCTTAATAATCCAATACAACTCCTAATTTGGTTTATGAGTATCTATATGCACATGAATGGAACACCAATATGGGATGTGTTACCAAGCTCTGGTTAAAATCTATAAAATATGCTTGACACTCATTAATCCACTAAAACATCATATATTTATGTAAAAATATCTCTAGTGGCATAAATATATATGTGTACCCTTTGATGAAATTGAAATAATAACCTATATGTTTTAGAAATGATCTCAATTTTTCAGATCTTTTAGGAGGTGGTGCTCATAATAACTATGATATTAGCTTTATAAAAAACACCATCATTACACACTATGTGGCCCAATATAATAACAAATAGTGAAACAAACAAACACTTTATAAAATTCAAAGTTATGCATAGATTTCAACATAGTTTTAACATGATATCCTCTTGGATAGGTGTTCTTTAAATTAATAGAATACAATCCAATTATCAAGATAAAATTCTAGAAAATCATGGATGAAATCTTTGAATGTAGTTACCATAGCCTTAAAATAATAGTAGGGACATTATTCAAAATAAATGGATTTAACTTGTATATGAAGGATCCCCATTCTTTTATAAATTTGGTTTTATACTGATCTTTAATTGTGATCAATATCTAGTGATAGCCACTAAAGCCATCTATGAGGGAATAGACTTTGTGCCCTATGACTAATTCTAGAACATATTATGTAAAGGTAATTTTAAATGGGTGATTAATGTAAGCATAATTCAATTCTATGTACTCCCTAAAAAACATGATTTATTAAATTTCAATACCATTTGAATTACCCATTTTTACTATTATACTAGATATATAATCCTTACTTCTTGCATGAAGTCAATTTTAACCTTAAATTTACTCTTCATATTATGATTTAGAACATATAGGAAATTATTAATCATTTATGTGAACTATTTAAGTTATATTTGAATCTCTCCCAATGAATTATCCACACCCTTGACTTATAAAATATTTTTTTAGGAACACATCTTGATAGTTTCACAATAATTGTAGAGATTTTGATATTTTTTAATGTCCAATAGTCACCTAAAGTTACAAGTTTCACACATAATTATTACTAAAGTCCCCTATCATATTTCAATGTTTCTTGATATATCTTGTTGAAAACCACTTGTCATAGAGTCTCATAATGTAATGTTACCTTCTTGTCCTCAAATGTTTATATTTCATAGTTATGTATCTTACATTTTCTTTACAATTTTAGATTTTGGTTCCTCTACATATATATCACGTTATAAGAAACATTTCAAGTTCAGGTCCATATCATTGTCACTATATTTTTTATAATCTCCATTGTCCCTAATTTTATTATGAAATTTCACAAAAAAATACTCTTTCTGCTTATTTCCCTTCTAATTTTTGATAACTATGTTAAAATCTCTATTGGCTTATTCCCTCAAAGTGATTTCATAGAAATGATTATATCCTCTTCTTTCACATGACATAAAAATATTTTCAAAATCTTAAGAGTGTTATACATTAGGGGATTCTCATCCTCAAATAAAAAGATTTGAATAAAATCCTTTTGAACTTATGGCCAAATTTTAGTTTCCCTCTCAAATTTCTAGTGCAATACCATGTTGTTGGAAGAGGTGCTATAGAATAATTTAATATATGTACCTAGTATCTAGGTTATACACCTTGAACATACCATACATTAATACATTTATGAATATGGATTTTAGGACACTATCCTTCTACAAAAAATGTCCACTGATGCATGATTTCATGTGTTATTTTAAATCAAGATCGTAAAAATTCATAGTTATCCTCCCAGTGCAACTTATTTGACCTATGTATTTCTCACCAAATTATAATAATTCACTTAAAATAATAATTTAGTAAACTCAGTATTTTATTTACATTTGTAACATGTGTGATCTAGGAATTTGACTCAAGAGAGGATGGTTAGTATGGTGATAGTTCCAAAATGAAAACAATATGAAATTAAAAAACTAATAACATAACATCTCTAGGCCTAAACACTAGGGAGAGCTTAGTTAAAAAAATCAAATGATAAACACAACTAAAAAACAAGGAATAAAACACAAGAATTCCTTCACCTTCCTTTGATGCTTCAAATGCCTTTGTATTATTGGCTTTCTCAGTTTGTGCTCATGAAGTCCTTGGCAATGAAAGCTTGGCTACTCCCATCTCTCCTTGGCACCTTTGTCTTAAAGCTTGGCTTGGCTTGGAATCAATTTGGTATGGTAACACTAACTACTTAAAGTTTTTGGAACCAAATTGGAATTATAACTTTGCATCAATAAATCTTAGAAATGATATTGTGAGGCCTCTTATTTATAGATTTTTGGATTTGATAAGAATCAATCTCAACCATCCATCTCAATATTGAGATGTGTGGTTAAGGATTAATTCAAGTTTTGGAATTAATTTTTTAATTATCCTCATCATGTCATTAGAAGAAGGGGAAATTAAGAGGCATAGAGGGTATCATGGAAGGCATTGATGAGGCATGGAGGGCATAAATCCTTATATTTATAGCATTTATGGCCCAGGGATGTATTTCCAAGAAATGAAGTCACTTGATGATGTATATATTTCGTATTCATTTCAAAAAATAAGTATTCAACAATTTTTTATGGAATTCTTGATTAGGCCTTGATTTAGGTTAATTATCTCTTAAGCATGATTAAGCACTTTATGCAAAAATTACTCAATTTGATTAAAATACCCTGTTATTGGTCCTAAATTTGACTAGATTGGAATTTAAAGTCCATGTCAGATGTGTTGGATGCATTATCCCATTTAGGATGATACTAAAAAAAATAAGTCACACATCTTGTGAAAAATATTTGATAGGAAAGAGCAATTCAGAGCACATGGGTGCAAAATTGGTATTTTGACTTGAAATGAACTGCTCAAAGTTAGGTAGCCCATAAATTAAATTTCCCCATTTAGGAATATCTTGGCCAAAATCAGCACTTGAATATGTCAGTTTCACATCATTTAGAATATTTTAGTGTTTTTAGGCCAAATTATGCATTATAAATGGAAACTAGTCAAAAGCTTAGTTGGAGGTTATCAACAGCTAGTTTTAGGTGTCTACAGTTTTCCCTTATTTGGGAAGGCATTGCAAGATATATTCATAGTAAAATATTCTAAAAAAATGAAAAGGTCCAATGTGATTACAACTACAATGATGATAAACTAACTGTATGATTCCCCCTTGAGGGAATGGTTGAGACAAGTAGGCCAACAAACAGTCCCTCGAAAAGAAAGAAGTGAAATGAGGGGACTAAATAATGGAAAGACGATGGGGTGAAAAACACAATGATACTAAAAAATTATTAAAAATAATTTAGAATTCAAGTGGGATAATGTGTAATGGTTTGCCTAAAGCCAGTACCCTAATAGTGGTAATGTGGTATGATAACACAATGATATGCCCAAAGGTGGTTATAATCATTGAGAGGATGGAGCTGACCCAATTAGGATAGACAAATAAGATAATAAAATACCCCTATATAGGAAGAAAAATTAAAGTGGTGAAAACATAATGATTTTCCCAAAGGGGGTTATAATCATTGATAAATACAGGTGGGATGGTGTATAATGATTTGACCATAGGTGATTATAATCATTATACCCCGATTATGGAAAACATGATAAAATTAGTTGAGGATGATAATAATTGAACACAAATGTTAATGATTAATTGGAACATCCTAATAGTAGGGATATGCTCATCCAAACCAATAAAGGTTGAAATTATTTCATGTTTAATCACCCTATTTGGGATATGATTGGGAGTGGGATCAAAATGTCAGTGCTGAAGAGATGACATAATTAATAAATATAATTTTTGAAGTTAAGGTTTGTTTTAGCATGTGATGGTAGGATTTATGATATAAAACCATAAAAAATTGGCTAAAATATGCATAAGGATTGACTCCCACAATCCAATACTCAATACAAAACAATGCACCAATGATAGAAACCATGATGACAATGTAAACATATGAATATGGATGGATTCAAGAATAAGTGTGGGTAATGAATCACCTAATTAACACACATAAAATGAATCAAGGAAACAATGTTAAAAGTAAATAAACATGCAAACAAATAAATAAAATAAGTAGAAACAAAAAAACAAACAAAAAATGCAATAAAAATCCTACGAACATTGCCCCTAGAAAATAAGTGACAACTTAGAAAAAAACTAAATGGGGTAATAGAATAAAAGGAATGGGGTGGCCAAGCTATCTCCATATTCATTAGGAAAGTGGATGCTACCTATATAGTTTCATGGATGTGATATCCAATAAAAAAATTTAGGCTAAATGTAGTTCTCATAGGGAATGGGAAGAATATGATAACTGAGGAAAACAAATAGAATGGATGTGATAGAATAGTAAGAATGGTCTTAAAAAATGGTAAGTGTGTGAGAAAAGACCAAAAAGGAAGGGGAAACTAAATTACAAGTGATTTTCTTATAACTTAGTAAGGGTTCCCAGAATCCTTAAGGCAAAGAAGTGGTCAATGTTTTTCTTCTTTTTTAATGATTTTTTTAAATGTTTTTAGAAGTTTTTTGGAGTGTCTCTACTCAATCAAGAACTAAAAGACACTAAATGGTTCAAACTTTCAAAATAGTGAGATCATTTAAACTAAGGTTGCTAAAAAAATAATAAGAGCATGGCTTAGGTTGCTCACAAAATGGTGAGATCATGGCTTAGGTTTTCACAAAATGGTGAGAGCGTATGCAAAGGGTGACTAAGCTGACATCAACAAGTATTGAGAACTACCTAATAGTCCCAAATTAGGACCTCAAGTCATTGTAGTTCCACCTTATAGTGGAATAACTTGACTAGTGCAACAATTATTTCAAAAAAGATAGGTGTAATTGGTATAAAGGTACAACATGGTATAGAAAGTGGTAAGTTGGTACGTCAAGGCTTAATGTTTCCCCTAGTTTTCCCATAGGTATTTATAGCTAGGATATAACATCATAGATCAAAGGTACTAATTTTCCCAAAGGTGGTTATAATTAGCAACAAGATTGGTGGGAAGAAAGAATAACAAATGAAGGATGCAATTGCCAAAACTTCTGACACACTATCCCCCAAATATGATCTCTATCTAAAATTCTTGAACTAAATGATGAAACTAATAAAATAAATTGATACTAAAACTATGTAATGAATGAAAAAAACCAAGGTCAAATGGGCTAGGTTTTTAAAACACACTGGGTTGATAGGTTATAAGTGGAAAGTGGATATGGAAAAGATGATAGACAAGAATGGTATTTATACACAAAAGAATAGTGATAAAATGGTATAACTGAAATAGTCCTTACAAACAATACACCTTAGCATTCAAGCATAGTACCACTTGAGATGAATAATATTCATTAGCTTTGGAAGTTTGTTGTCATCTAGTGTGGCAAGCCTATATGCTCTTGATACATAATCTACAATGATGAAAAAATGTCGTAGCTAGTTTGGTTTGAATTTCCCTTAATGTTTATTCTCATCTATGGTATTATTTTTGTTTTCTTTGAGAAAAAGACCACCAAACTCAAATTTTTGATACTTCACATGCTGATTATAGTGGCCTTTGAGTCAATTCTGTTATGCTTAAATATTGTTGATCACAGTCATGCATTTCTCATCCAATAGGTCTAGATCCTGTAGGTGAGCTACTCGATAGTCATGATCATCCAAGACATACTTGAAAGAGATTCATAGTTAAGGAGATTTGACCTTAATGGGAAGGATGGCTTCAGTACCATAAACAAGTGAGTATGGAGTGGCTCCTATGAGGGTATGATGATTGGTATAGTATACCCAAAGGGTAAGGAATATCTATATGTGCCAATTACGACCAACATCATTGATAATCTTTTTGAGAATATTGAAAATGTTTATATTGGATGCCTCATCTTGGCCATTACCTTGAGGGTAATATGCTATAGAAAAATGTTTGGTGATGTTGTATTTAGTACATAACTGGTCTACATCTTTGTTCTTGAATGATCTTCCATTATTTGATATAATTTCAAAGGGGATACAATAGCGATAAATGAGATGGTTGAAGATGAATTTGGAAATTTGCTTTCCAGTCTTGTAAGTGAGGGGTATAGATTCAACCCACTTAATGAAATATTCAATGGTGATAAGGATATGTTTATGGCCATAATATGAAGTGGGGTTAATCTTCCTAATGAGGTCAAGTCCCTATGTAGAAAATGGCCATGGTGTTAACATTGATTTCATAGTTTTTATTGGGGAATGAATCAAATTAGCATGTTGTTGACATTTGTCACATTTCTTTACATATGTTGTGGCATCTACATCTATTGTGGGCCAATACTAACTAGTATGTAAGAGATTTTTGGATAGGTCTACCCCATTATAATGGGATCCACATACTCCATGAAATTATCTTAATGTTAATGTAGACTCTATCAAATTTAAACAACGAAGCAAAGTTCCATAAAAATTATGATGGTAATGAGTGGAATGATGAATGAAGGCTTTGGTTTGTTTTAGAGATAGGTTAGGTGGTATAATTTGGTCATGAAGGTAGTTATAAAGGTCTAAGTAATTGATATAAGTAGAACTAACAATATCACAAATCATGGTGATCATTGAAGGTTCATAAGCTGGTGCTAACAAATTGTTGACAAAGAATTGATACTCTCTAGATTTATCTATTTATCAAATCAATGGGCCAATAGTAGCCATAGCATATGTATTTTGGTTACCAGCCCTTGGTATGTGCTCAAACTAAATGTTGGCAATTTTTTGTTTAAGAGTGTCAACCATGTGTTTATATGGAACAAACTTATCATCTTTGGTATTAAAATGATTTGTAACATAAATGATGATTAAATGAGAATCACCATAAACTTGGAGATGAGATATATTCCACTACATTTCTTATCAAAGTCCTACAATAAGTGATTTATACTTAGCCATGTTTTTTTTACAAGGAAAGCTGATTTTGAATGATTTAGGGATTAGATCCCCTTATGGTGTAATAAAAAATAGGCCTACCCTTGATCCATGTGTAGTGAATGAACCATCAAAATATAGTTCCAAGGGATACTCCTCAAGGGGTGTATTAATAACAATCATAATGGATTCATTAGGAAATTGAAACTTGAGTGGTTGTGTGTCTGTGAGAGGTTCTTTAGCAAGTTGATCTATAGGAACTTGTCCCTTGATTGCTTTTTGATTGACATACTCTATGTCAAACTTAATGAGGAACATGATCCATTTAGCCATTCTACCTTGAAAATATATTTTAGATAGTAGATATTTGAGTGGATCTACCTTTGAAATGACCATGGTTTTATTATTTAACATGTAATGATGTAGTTTTTGAGCTATGAAAACCATGTCTAGGAAAGATTTTTCAATAGGTGCATAGTTATGTTTATATGTATTGATTCTTGAGCTATGACCCCACCTTGTATTTTCATTACTTTTGAGTAGTCAATGGATCAGATACATCATAATTCTAAGAGTTTTTCCAACTCTTTTTTTACTAATAAAGTAATGAAAGGATGCATCTTATGTAGCTTTTATTTTACTAGTTTGGCATCAAGATTAACCACAAGGTGGTGTAGAACCAAGGTGGGGTCTAATCCTAGCATGTTAGAATAGGCCCATGCAAAAATATCAATAAAATCTCTTAATAGAGATGTAAATATGTTACATTCCTTCTCAGTGAGAGACACTCCTAATTTTATCCATTTTAGGTTTGATGAGTCCCAATGTTTACCTCCAGGGTATCTTTGACTAGAATGGTCAAACCATCTTTTAGGATAGTAGGTAATGGCTTGAACTATTGGATTATGTTAGATTCCTTTATTAGGACTTGCTCTTCAACTTCTCCTATGCATGATGAATCCGAGTCTCCTAATGGTAGATTTGGCCATGTAACGAAAACAATCAAAAATTCTTTGAGAATTTGATCAAATACTTATTGCTCAAAACTAAACTCAGATCCACAAACAAGTTTGTCATTGGTGGTCTCCTAGTCTAAATTTTAAGAATAATGAACATCCCCATCTAATGCTTCCTAATATAGGTTTTCACCACTAGACTGGCCTTGATCTTTACTTTTTCCCTTGTCAGAAAGCACCTCAAAGAGGTTTTCACTTTGTGACCTTAATATTTTAATTATTATTTTTTGGATAAGGGTGTTCACTCACTCTCCAAAATAGGTTGTAGGATCCAATGTGATTGAGAATATTTATTTATGATCTCCTAATGGAACATTGTCTCTAAGGCCTAAGAAATCATAGAATGCCTCATCATTATGGAATTCATCAATCAACAGACTAGATTCTTGTTGGTCCCAATATATCAATTGTTGGGGATAATATAATTGTAATGTATTGTGATGAATAGCTTGGGTGAGGATAAAAATGGAATTATTATCAAACAGGTTAGTTTTAGCTAGGTTATCAAAGGTAAGTCTATGATCAAACTCTACTTCACTATCAACATCATCATCACTAGTCACTGGTGATGGAGTTTGAATAAGATATGTGGGGTCACCCCTAGGTGGTTTAAATCCATGTCCATAAGGTCTTTCATACTTAGTCATGGAAATTGGCTTGATGGTTGATTGCTAATTTAGTCTAAGGTTTCGTCATTCATAATTGTGATGCTTCATGCTCCTATTGGAAATAAGATACTTTGCATTTTTATAATAATTATCTTAGTCATCATTGTATAACCATGATTAATCCCCTTCAAGAGGGTCAGGTCCTAGGCTAGATGTTGGTACAAATGTGACAAGTCCTTTATCTTTATTCTTTCATTACCAATGCATATGTGGGATGACCTTAGGTCACCCAAAGGTTTTTGGATTCTAAAGAAGATTGGAAATGTGAAATGTGTCATGGGTCACATATTCTCCTGGTCCATTATCTAAAATTGTGAAATGATTAGAATATTCAAGAGGTGGCATGTGGGAAAGGGAATCTAAGGTATTATGATCTATACAATTATTTGGTGAATGATCAATAAATATAGATTTTCCTTTATCCTACTTGGAACTAGGATCTATAGCATACTAATAATTATAGCTTTTAAATTTAGCCTCAAAATGCTTGTAGTGTTCATATGGGTGTAAATCTCTCATAATATTCAATTCCATCCCTAAGTGAGAAAACTTGATACATTGGTGTAGTGTTGATAGGACTGCATGAATCTTATGTAACCAAGGCCTACCTAAAAGTATGTTGTATGATAACTCAAGATCTAGGATATGGAAAAGTGTATCATGGATTAAAGGCCCAATAATAACTATAAAACTAATGGTTCCCTATGACTCTCTTTCTTGATTATTTTAGGCTTTAATAGTTATTGTTTCTAGTTAAAGATTTATCATTGTGTACCCAAGAAGCTTGATGATCTTGAGAGACACTATGTTGAGACCAAATCCATTATCTATAAGGACACATTTCACTTTATGTCATATGATACAAAACTCAATGTATAATAGGTTATTATGGAGTGAGCCAAGGGAAGACATATCACTTTGGTTGAGTGTGACTTGTTGGGCTAGAGCTGGGTGTCCAACCAAAGCTTGAAAGTTACCATGGGATATGTCACAAATAATAGTGGATTGGGTCAAAAACTCATTCAAGATGTTATTATAGACTATTGACATCTGTAGAAAATCTAAAATAGAAATTTATGTTGGTGTCTTCTATAATTGTTCCACAATATAAAATTTCTTGTCTTGGTTAGTAGTGAATGGTTTATTCTAAGATTGAATGGTTGGTTAGATGATAGGTAAAGTGGCAAATGGTTATGGGCATGGGATAGTAATATTCAACCTTTGATTTTTTATTACATAATCTAGATTAAATATTGGGTCATTATTACTAATTGATGTTGGAAATGGTGTGGGACCAGATAGGACAAGTCTCAATTGCTGATGCACTTGCATGTGGTCACATGGAAATAACAAGTTGTCACTATGAGATCCAAAAGTGGGAGTCCTAGTTTGTTAGTTTTCTTGTATGCATTCCTAGGTCAAAGAAGAATTATCCATGTGATTTGCCTAAATATAATTGTTTATCAATGGTCTAGGATGATTAGTGTTTGGTCTAGGATTAATGGAGATGGTATTAATGCTACCCCCTATAATATGACCTACAACCCTATTATAGTCATGTACAAATGCATGGTAGGTTTGTTAGTTGTTACCATTATAACCTTGGTTTTGTGTATTATTCTATCATTGTGAGTTCTACTATGGATTTTGTTGATTCTACTAGTTTAGCCTTTGATTATGATACTGTTGATTTTGTTGCTACATTGACCATTATTGTTGTTGCTAATTGTTCTATTATTGTTGATTGTTATGTTAAGGAAAGGGGTTTTTATATATCCCAAGAGTTTGATTGGAAGTGAAAGCACCATTATCTAGTTTTATCTCTCCATTATCCAACATATTCTCAATTAAATGCTTGATTTGGACACATCTTTGTAGATTATGTCTATTGACCTGATGATAGTCAGAAAATTCATTTTCACAGAACCAATCAGGGTAAGAAATACCTTAATAATAATGCTTTGGTATAGGACAACTAATAAAATTAGTGGTAGCAAGCTTATGATATTCAAATTCAATAGGTTCTCTTAGGTCACTAAAGACATAACACATAGGTATAGTTCTCCTAGGAGGAGGGGTTTACAATGGTAATGACTGCTATATTTATTATGCAAGTTCTAGTTATTTCACTTATGGCATTGGTTGGAGAGGTTATTGGGTAAGAGTAACTTAAAAATGTGGTGTAGATGATTTCTACATAGTTTGGACATGATGATATTCAGTTACTCCATTTCCCACAACATTGTTATTGTAGTTGAGTTACTTCAATCTTTCATGATTCTTGGCTTGTGTTGGTTGTGATGCTTGCATTTTATTGGGATGTTGGTCATTTAAATTATTGGTACTTTTATTTTTATTATTAGAAGTGAGCTTGATGAATCCCTTATTGATGATCACCCTCTCAATCAATGAACCTTTATCAATGATCTTTTTGAACATATGTGCACATTGTAGTTCCAGATGATAGTCTATCTCACTATGAAAATTTTTAGTAAATACATTGGCTAATTGTTTATCTAGTAAACCATGGGTGAAATATTTTTTAAGGGCTCTCCATCACTATAAAAAACAAACAAAACTCTCCCCAACTTTTTTCTTTGGTTAGTCATTACATGGTTTTTGCATTAATTGGATATATTGGGGTCTTGGTACATTATTTGGACTAGAGCCATAGGATCTCTAGAAGAATATTTTTAATCGTAAATGATATTATGGGGCACTCTTACTAGACTTGGTAAATTTAATGGGGGAAGTCTACTAGAAACTTAGTCCCTACTTCTATAGCCCTAACCAAAATCTCATCTTTATTCTATAAAAAATGTCACTCAAATAAAAATGGATCATACGTGGAAGTCAAATTAGTATAATATGGCTATTGAACTAATGGCTCATCCACTATGGGTATTGTAGCTAAGTATTTCATGGTTTATTCATGGTCCATTTTTGTGTAAGGTGGTGTGTTAACCAAATAGTTATCCAATAGTTCTTGGCTTTGTGCCCTTAATTCAGTATTATAAGAGGGATAAGAATCCATCTCATAATCAATGTTATCTACATAGAGGTCTTCCACCATTTCTTCTTTTGTAACTACATTACTAATCCTTATATTTTACATGGGTCCACTATGGGTGTAGGAATAGATGTTGGGATCCATAGTCAATGCTTTGTGACAAAAGGTCAAAGAGTTTTACAAACTCTAAAAAAGATAGAATCTAAAACAAATGATGACTTTAACTTGGTCTAGATTTTTCAAAAGGATCAAAAGGTTTATTCAAAGATTTGTGAGGAAACAAGATATCATAAAATATATAATGTTTCACTATTCACACAAAGATAAGTAAGTAAATGGACCTAAAATCAAAATGCCAGAATCTAAGGTTGAAGTGTTTTAAATCAATCTAATCTAGGAATTTAAAAGTTGTTAGGTCTTTTGGCTAAACATTGTGTCAAAATCTAAGCTCAAAAAAGGCATGTGTCAGGACTCTTGGGAAAATGACATCAAAAGCTAGAGTTTGAAAATAGATTAAAGTTTTAATCTAACAAATTTGAAACACTTCTAACAAACACAAGGAATTCAATTTTTGGTCATAAACTTGATCAACTAGGTATACGGTATGAAACAAAAGTCACTTTAGCAATATTTTATTTTCTCCTAAATAATGGAATAAAACTTGGTTCTTTTTGAAAAACAAGCTAGAGAAAGGTGAATAGTATAATTGTGCTTGAGACAAAGGATCAAAAGTACACTTGGATTGGCCTGAAAACATAGGAAGAAATTTGGAAATATATGTAAGAGGGTCTATGAAATAGTATTTTACATGTTTTGGGTAATGTAATGGTGTTATACTACCCAAAAAGCATGACACAAAGTATTGTTTCAAAAACTCTCTAAGGCAAAGATAATTTCTCACAATTTTGATGGCATAACACTAATTTTAATAGCTCAAAATGTGATGATGTATATAATTAAAGTGAAAGTATCTAGAATAAAATTAATTAAGTCTATCAAGTGATGATAATGATTATGATTCTTAAATGACCTTCAACCTAAATTGGAAATTAAACCTAAGTTCCCTCAAGTTTAGCGCAAATGGAAAACCCACTTAACACATCAACCTTATGAATTTGTAAAGGTGTAATTTCAAATTTAAATTATAAGTGAAGGACTTAAACAACTTTGGTAAAGGTCTGGACTCAATTAGGTAGAATAACTACACCAAAGTGGATGATATGACTCTCAAGCTTTTGATGAGCTTTTAACAAGGCAAAAAGATGATCTCACATGGGTAGCATAACACTTATTTATTCAAAGGAAAATTTGGAATATGTGTTTGGTTTTGGATTATTTGTTTACACCAATTTTTGACTTTAATCTAGGATAAGACTAACTAATTAATCACCCTTAGATCATAAACTAACAAGGTTACTTGGTATTATTTAAATCTATCAATATCCAACATTTGAGAGGATTTTAAGTGTTCATCCAAAATTATATGTGCATTATATAGTAGGTTTTTACATGAACCTTGAGGCACACCTTGCACCAATAATACTTCTATAGCAAGTGGGGATTTGTCTAAAATCTAATAAGTTTCTGAATGATCTATGGGAATCAAATACATAATGAATTTCATGCCAAAAAATGCAAAATAAAATCATGGATTTTAGGTCTATATCACTTGGCTTGTTGCAAAAAGGTCTAGTCCTTTTTGTAACCACTACATCCTGTTATTTGCTCAATGTAGTGCAATGTCTAAAGTGATTCTACATCCCATGTGCAACTCTAAAAGAGTCAAATGAATTCAATGCCAAGAGATGAAACCTCAGGTCAAAGCTTCCCTAAAGAACTTATGGGAGATGATGAAGTCCCCCTCATAAGCCAAGATGCATAAATAAATAAATAATGAAAGTTGAAAGAATTTAGGGTCATTTTCAATATCACCCAAACTTTGATAAGTTTTTGGGGAGTGCTTTAGATGACTTTATTTCTAAGCCTTAGACTAGGATACTTACAATAGGAATGGTACTTTTGATTTGAAGGGTTCCCTATAGGGGACAAATGGAAGAGAATACATGAAACATTCCTCTCTTTTCCAAACAAAATTAATCTAAACAACTATAGCAAACAAAAATTGATAATTGTGTTCAATTTTAAACCCAAATAAAGTGTTTGGTGGTATTCATTTGACCCCTTGGTCTTAGTTGAAAAATTTGAAAAACATTCATCAAAAACACCGAAATTCTTTGTTAAACACAAAAACAAAGTTCCTAATAAAATTTTAAGCATGCAAAAGTGATATAAACATGTTTTAAGCAAAAATACTACTTGGTCCTATAGTAAAATTTTTATCATGTACTTTAGTTTTGAGGCTCTTTTGAGTTTGAAACAACAAATTTGAAAACATAGCTCTCACGTCTATGTTTTTAGAAAAACATAGTGATCAACATCGATTAATACCACTGATGTTAATTATGGGTAACCAAGATCTGACCGATGTCAGTTCTACTGACTGCCATCAATTAAGGTAATTAATGTCAATATTTTTGTTCACATCGGTTACTATGTAAAAACTATGGCAATCAAAAAAGGTAAAATAAAGTTAGAAAATAAATTTTCAAGAGTTTTAAAGGCTCAAATTAATATTTTTAAATTTTTAAAATGGTCTTCTTCATGTGTAGGATACATCTAGTCCCACCAAGTGTGCCATTATGTGATTTAGGAATTTGACTCAAGAGAGGATGGTTAGTATGGTGTTAGTTCCAAAATGGCAACAAAATGAAATAAACACACTAATAGAATAAAATATCTAGGCTTAGACACTAGGGAGAGCTTAGTTAACAAAATCAAATGATAAACACAACTAAAAATCAAGGAATCAAACACAAGAATTCCTTCACCTTCTTTGGATGCTCCAAATGCCTTTGTTGTAGTGGCTTGTTTGGCTTGTGCTCTTGAAGTCCTTGGCAAAGGAAGCTTGGATACCTCCATTTATCCTTGGCACCTTTGGCTTGAGGCTTGGCTTGGCTTGGAATCAATTTTACATCGTAACACTAGCTACTTGAAGATTTTAGAACTAATTTGGCATTATAACTTTGCATCAAGAAAGCTTAGAAATGGTGTTGTGAGGCTCTTATTTATATATATTTTTATTTAGAATCAACCTCAACCATCCATCTCAAGATTGAGATGTGTGGTTGAGGATTAATTCAATTTTTGGAATTAAGTTTGTAATTATCCTCATCATGACATTGGAAGAAGGGGAAATTAAGAGGCATGGAGGGCATGAATCTTAATATTTTTACCATTTATGGCCAAGGGATGTCTTCCCAAGATATGAGGTCACTTGATGATGTAAATATTCTATATTCATTTCCAAAAATAATCATTCAACAAGTTTCCATGGAATTCTTGATTAAGCCTTAATTTGGGTTAATTATCTCTTAAGCATGATTAAGCACTTTGTACACAAATTACTCAATTTGATCAAAATGCCCTATTATTGGTCTTAAATTTGACTATATTAGAATTATAAGTCTATGGTAGATTCATTGGATGAATTATCCCATTTAGGATGCTACTTACAAAAAATAAGCAATGCATGCTTCTTGTGCAGAATATTTGATACGAAACAGCAATTCAGAGCATGTGGATGTAAAATTGGCATTTTGACTTGAAATAGACTAATCAAAGTTAGCTAGTCCATAAATTGCATTTTCCCATTTAGGGATACCCTGGCTAGAACTAGCACTTGAATATGTCATTTTCACATCATTTAACATGTTTTAGTATTTTTAGGAAAAATTGTGTATTTTATAAGGAAACTCGTCAAAAGCCTAGTTGGAGGCTATTGGTGGCTAGTTTTAGGTGTCTACAACATGTTTTTTCAATATATAAATAAATTATCCAAGTCCTCAATTACAAATTATTGAGGTAATTATTTATATGTAGGAAAAACCATTCTTATTGGTCTCAGCCCATGGTATCCTCTTACCAAATTCAACATATGGGTATATTAATAAAAACTTAATAGAGATGAGGAAATAGAGTGGGAAAGTTCTAAAAACACTGGGGAGGAGAGTCTGGAGGAAAAAGGAGGAATAGAAAGTGGGCATTCAAATTCTAGTGAGGAAGAAGAAGTGCAAGATAAGAATGAGAAAGGAGTCACTATAGAGGAAAAGTCTAAAAATAGCAACCATGAATCTGAGGAAAACCAACAAGTGTTTGAGAAAAATGATAAAGATCTAGATGTTCCTGTTGTGGACCCTAATCCGATTAATGAAAAGTAAAATCTATTTCAGGTTGCTAACCAAATATTGGAAATGGGAGCTCAAGTAAAGGAAGTAAGTAACAAAAAAGTTAGCCCTGCTAAAACAAATGAACAAAAACGAATGGAAACATAGGACTATATTGAAGAAGTTGGAAGTAGTCCTAAAAAAAACACAGATGATTGGAGTGACAAAAGATAGAATAACGAACCTACTAGATTGGCTAATTGCAAAGCTGATGCTACTCTACAATTCAATTTATGGATGTATAAGGAGATAATGGAAATCAATAGGAAAATGGTAACTATGGAGGGTAAACAGGAGGCAGTATGGAATAAAATCAATAACATGGAAAAGTAGTTGAGGAATATCCCCATAAAACTCAAAGATTATGAGAACAACCTAAGGGAACTCATAAAGGAAAGCAGATTAAAGATGGAGGAGGTAACTTCTAGCATTTGTGCTGCTGCTGTTAACATAGGAAAAAGAGCAAATGAGGAAATCAAAATTTTGGAAGGGCCTAGCAAGAGAACTAGACAAAGCTCAAGAAAGAAAATAATGCAAGAGGGATCTATGAAGGTGACTGTTGCCATCTAGGACACTATTGCGAAAGGTAAGGAAGCAGTGAAGATGATATTGGAACTAGAAGAATAGTTCATGGTTCTTTTAGTTGGTTCTGCTAGTTGGTTGTGTTTTCTGGTCTTGGTACCTAGTTTTTTGAACTTTTACTATGGAGTTTCCAGGTCTCTGTAAAACTTGGGGTCTATCTTTGGTTGTTCATTTGTTAGCTTCAGGTCTTTGTTTCTTGGTTTTGTTACTTTGGTGAAGTACGCTTAAGGCTTGCCTGTGGACGTTAATGTTTTATCTTTCTCCTTTTGTTCAGGGTTTTGGGGTCCCTTCAAAACCTATTTTTACCATAATCTAAAACAACTTAATAGATATGTATCTTCCCAAATTATAACACCTTATTGATTTGGTTTGGTGTAATCCATGTTTTTTGAACCCATTTGATATATCAAATATACTTTGGACCTTTTTTGTGATTGCACAAATGGAGACTCTCTTATGTGGAAATGTGAAATTTTTTATTTTTTTTATCATAGGTCTAGATGAAGATTTATTTATTTTCTATTATATCCAAAATGCTTATCTAAAGATGGGAAAAGTTAAACTTTTCAGCTTATAGTGTGTTGTGATTAGGCTTTGTGTCAACTTTATACCATGTGTTGTACCTATATTCATAGGGTGAGTTGGGATATTTATTAATAATTTAAGTATTCCTTTTAGATTTATTAAAAGTTATGATGATAATATTATCCCCTTGGTGCACCTCAAAAATATTACTTGTTATTTTGGTGGTCATTTTCCCACCATATGCCCACTTATTGATGATAAACATAAGATACTGTGTTTCATTGGTATTCAAATCTATGAATTAGAAATCACCTCAAAGACTTAGATAATCATGTTCAATTTCTACATTATAGTAACCCAATATGTTTTACCCCTTTTTAGTCTATGAGACTGAATGTAACTAGGTTATAACATATATTAGGTCATCCAATGGTTTACCATGCTAATGAGGGATTGTATTTATTATACTTACAAATTTTAATATCAACTTTTGAAATTTTTACCATATTAGTTTTATATCCATTCAAGATTCAACATCCTAGTGTTTCTTTGTGTGTTCATACCATAACACCTTATCAGTGTACTACTAACCTCTTTATACATAGTCTAATAGATTATGTGGAAGATTTTTAATGTTTTATGATATATCTTCATTTTATAGAGTGTTTATCCATTTGAGTATATCTATCAAAGAAATAACTACTCAACCCTACCTCATAATGAACCTAATTTGAACATACATTTGTGTGTTAATGACTATAACATAACTCTTGGATAAAGTGTAGTCTTTTATATTCTATGATATTTGTGCTTCCTCATACATCAGACCCTTTTCCCATATAAGATTAATATATTTTCCTTGCTATATTTTTTTTGATCTTATGACATATCTAAGGGTATTAAACCTTATTTTTTGTATTTATGTAGAGTGATTAATTGTATATACTTAATATCCCTTGGGTTTGATATCATCATGTTTATATTTCACACCAAATTTTATTTTCTCTACTTTTATAACATATGACAATATTTTGTGTGACATTTTCCTAAAACTCTATAATGTGCATTGTAGACATGTCTTTGTGGATTGGTTAGATAATTATATGTGAAATGATTTTAATATCCACATATATAATAGATAATTGATTATCAATATTTTATCTCATCTGGTCTATGATTACCTCCTTGGTATTCACTTCGATATTCACCTCTATGTCTAGCTTGTATATGTTAAAAACCCTAACCTTGATGTTATTGAATATCATATCCTATTTATAGCTATGTTTTACCCCATCCTTATTTTTTTGACCATAATATCCCCCATAGATTCCTTGGGGATAATATAGATCCTATCTTATCTAATTTTGTTACAGAAACATAGTATTCCATGACTATCGATAGTAAGGAAATGGTAAATTACATCTTGTCTAGTACAATAGATACTATGGTGTCCAACCTAATAAACCCTAAGGATATTAATGAGTTAAATTTGGCACTCATCCATGACCATTTTATGTCATATTTGTCATCTCTAAATCTAAGCTTGGAATTCTTAGTTTTGTAGCAGGGATTTGTTTCCCTAATAATGTGAAGACATTCTTGGAAATTTCTTCCTTCAATTGTTAGAGAGATCCATAATTTTTATCATCATGATTATGATAATTTCATATATTATAGTATATAATATGATATTATTTTGTATACTATTGTATGAGATGATATTTTGTAGTCATATGTTGTACTACCCAAAAAAACACACATAACTTTGTTTTGACTTTTGGATAATCATTTGTGTCATTCCCCTATTTTCTTCACTCCATACACCATAATCCTAAGCCTATTAATTTCATGTATATCATCCATCTTTTGTAAAGAAATATATATCATTGCACTAGTTTCCATAGTAGACTATAAACATTATAAATATTCCTCTATATGATCCACCTAAAATGTAGCTACTTGATAATCCACCTTATAAGTGAACTCATTTTTATTAATCACAAACCTAATCCAAATTCATAATCCTTATGAAAATCATGTGTCCTTATCTATATCCTAAAACATAAAATACACTTTGTTCATTACATTAGATAAATTGTGATCATAGTCCTATATTAACTCAAATTTTCATCAAATTTATTTCAACTATTATATTATTTAACTTGTACATTTACTCATTTTAAATTCTCCTATCAACTAGTTTTTTACATCCTAAAAGCTTGATTTGGTATCATCCATTTTTTACATGAACTCTAGAGCTCTAATTTTTAAGGATCCTATGATATTTAATTTATTTTCATCATCTACAATTATGCCTTTAGCCTTCTATTTCATATTGTAAGTTAAAAAGTAACATTTTGGGTAAGTAGACCCATCACACATTGATAAAGTGAAAAAAACTCCTATAGTGAGAGCCATGTGTCTTGTGCTCACACCTAAAACTATTGGCTAATGTCAACTAGACTTCATCAATGTTGTAAAATGTGATGTGACTTAAAATCCAACCTCAATCAATTAAGTATTATCTAACACTTTATTATAATCTTCATTATATTTTCCAAATTTATCTATAAAATAATAAAAAATGTACTATATTTATTAGCTTCTGATCTTTTTATTTCACTCTCTATTTATAAATTAGGCAAATAGAATGTGTACCCTTGGAATGAATTATGCTCATCTATTATTCCTAATTTGTTTGAACATGGGCTTGCTTTAATCCTACAATTTAACATAACTTATTCAAAATATTGTTCCTTCTCTTCTCCTAACAATATTCACCCTTGTAACTATGATCTAAAACTACCTTCTAACTGATCTACCTAATCCTCTACTATCTTTCCACTCTTTTTCATCTCTTTTGAATTCCTTTTCCATTCTATGCCCATTTATATGCTCTCACCTATGCCTTCTCCTCTTTCAATCCCTCTCATTTCCTCATCTCCATAATATCTAGCTCCTCCCTGAGCTCTCATTATTAATTTATCATATAAACCATCTAATTTAATTCTAATCAAATCTATATTAGGATTTTTATATTTATTCTATATTCTCCATTATCAAAGTTTTCACTCTAACCAAAAATTATAATCTTGTTCTAGTTTTATATGTCCTCCATCTTCTAGGTTTAGGATCTAGTTTATCCTATCAATTATTCATTATTCAATTCTTTATTATACACATAAGTAGAACACTTTAAGTGAATACTTCATGTTATATGGAATAGGCACCATGGCCTTTCCTACAACCAACATTTTAAGGAACATAGGTAGTCATTGCATAAATTTTCAACATATTTTTCTTACAAATAATTATTATGTAGATATTAACATGATGTACCTTTCATGGAAAAAAATAATGATGTATCTATCCATGGTACTATTTATCCAATAATATATTATGTGCATATAATCAGTGTCTATATTTCAAAACTTTTCTAGCTTTTCCTTAGTCCAAAAAAAGTTATATGTTTCTCTCAACTTGAAGCAATAGTACCCAATTATCTACAACCATTTAGCTAGAAACCTAATAAATTTGCACCATTATATTTCATATATCTCACCATGTACATTCCCACTTATAATCTATCTCAAAAAAATTCCTATCCTATTTTCCTCATCTTCTATAAAATTGTAAATTATCTCATCCAACCATCACTCTAAATCTCTATGTCTAGGTAACCATCTCATCTTATTTCAAATTTTCATGATTACCACACCATAACTAGTATAGGTTATAATAAAACCAATTAGAACATGTTAATGCATTTGTCTATGTCAAGTAAGTTATAGATTCAAAATGCTAAAATAATTGTATAATAGGTAGTGTATTCATTCAATTAATAATTACGCGTTTAACTAGAGAAATGAAAACTTAGATTATATATAATGTTCATTATTTTTGTGTAAATAAATATATTTAAGAAAAAATAAAGTATATGATACACATAAAACCAATACATAAATATATTAAAAAAATTGTCATTTGATATATGGGGGTGCAGGAGCGGCTTGGTCATTCTTGCTTGAGATTTTTTTGAAAACTTTTTCCCTTCCTATCTTTGGAAAAGTGATCCTGACTGATACTCTTTCACTCTTATTCAATCTTATGACCTATTACTCTATTATTAGATTGATCTATGGAGCCTTTGGTCAGGAAAAGTTTATTTTTTATTGGATCTATGTTGTATCATTTTGGTTCATTTTTTGGAGTTGATTGTGCTTCTAGTTTCGGCTTGGTTTGAAGTTTAACTCAGAAGTTAGATGCATTTGGTGGATCCTGATATATTCTATTACTCAAATGGGAGGCATTTATTGAATGCCATTTTATGTGGATATTAGCATGGTTTATGTGTTTATTTCTTGAATGTTTTTTTCTTTTGAATCAATTAGAGCTTCCTAAGTGGTTGATGGATGTGTTTTGGCCTTGTCTTCCACTGTCTATCTATGGATCTTGGGACATCTACAACCATTTGTTTAGAAATTTGTCCCAATAAGTCTTAGTTATGGCACTTCATTACCTACTTATATTTGGTGTAACTCATATGATATTGAAGTTTATTTGCATGTATGGTCATGGTTAAGGATTACGATTCCCTTCTTCTAGATCTATTCTTGGGAGATCTAGATCGGGGTTGTTCTGGAGGCTATTTTTGGTTTTTAAGGGGATGGATCTATGACTTAGCCATTTTTTTTTTGGTATGGAGTTTTTTTAATCTTGGATATTAATCATAAGATGTTCTTCATTAGTTTTATTTGTTTTTTTTTGAGCTAGGATCCATTTAAGACACTTTGTGGTGATTGTGGTGTGGCTTAGATTTGAAGTGTGTACTATGAAGATTTTAGTTGAGGGCATGATGATTTTAGACTCAACTATATTTAGTGAGGTGGTTATTCTATTTCAATGATGCCCTATTTTTGTCGCATATTGGTTTATCTCAATTTTTTCCTTGTATATCTAGATTTAGTAAGCATATATATTTCAGGTAGCTTATTTTATTTTGGTTTGAGGGTTATTTTCAAAACCCATAAAGGCTGAGCATATTAGGATATATTTTTATTCCTCTTTTTTGGATTTTTTAATCCATTTAAAACCCTCTTTGTTGTGTTTTAACTATTATTTTATTGTTGCTCTTCTTCAGTTGATATTTTTTGAGAATATTGTGGGTGAGATCGAGTGGTTTTTGTTGTTTATTGGAGGCTGATATTGGGCTGAAGGTTATATTTGGATTTTTGGTGATGATGATAGTTCTACTTTGTTGGTAGACTAATTATTTGTTAGTTCTTGATTGTGATTCATGAAAATATCTTCTTTGGTTGTAATGGTTGTGGGTTCTTATGAAAACCCTCCTCCAAGTTGTGGATTCCCATCAAAACCTTCACTTTTACCCTGAACAAAAAATAATCATTTGATATATATATTAATTTGTATATTTCATAACTCTTTTCCTCTATAATTAATCACTATATATATAACTTACAAAAATCTAGTGCTTCACATTCTATCTTTTTAGTGATATCTTAAAGGATTATTTTCACATTCCATAGTTTTTTTGAGTGTATAGATAGGATATATACATAAAAAATGATATACATTACACAAAATTTTGTACATTGCACACTTGTCATGCATTTACACTCTATAATTTTGTAGTCCTAAGTCTACTACCAACAATAGAGAAATAAAAATATCTTATATCCATTCTAAATTATATTAATTTTTACTCCACTTTAGTGTCTTAATCCCATGCTCTTCAACACATCTGATAATTTAATGCGGATAAATAAAACTTTATTGTCCTATGTTAGGGTTAGTGACTAGTGTAGGACTAGATATTGATCTATTTGTAAGACCCCACAAATATAATTAAAATTTTAAATAAAAGGAAATCAACATAATGGAAATTACTTAACATAGTAATTTTATCAAGTGCTCAACAATAAAAATATATCTCAAGATGATAAAATAATAATAATTTATTTCTAATAAAAAGGAATACAATAATTTTATATATTATAAATAGTAACATTATAACTCATGTTTAATTTCAAAGGCCAAGAACTAAAAATAAGAAATATGCATCCATGGGTGTCTGATGTAAATGAGAACTAAAGCTTGAGATAAGTTAATATATGCATATATAGGGGTATTTTATAATGATATAATCCAACAACAAGGATCATATTTCCCAATTTATATCAAATTAACCATGCAAATAATAATATCATGGGACCATTATTATGTATCTAAAATAATAAATATGAGTTTTTAAAATTTGGTCCATGATTTTATAACATATTTTATAGTTTCATATATTTCACAAATTTTAAATTATAACGAATAATTTAAATATTTATATGAAATGCATAGACGAATATTTTATAATTCTTATTGGGATACATATTTAATGGACATATGTTGTGCTTGTAGTAAAATTATGATGGAAGAAATCCATCTAATTTTACATTATTTCATTATTTTCAAAATACATTTCAATAGTTTTATCTTCATTCACTAAATGTGTGCAATATGATCATTATTATACAACATAACTACTCTATTTCATAATCCTCTAGGTTGATTAAGGTATACATCCAATTTTAATATAAACTCAAAATTTCATATGAAGATACTGAGTGGGTAGTAAGTAGGTAATATATATGCACAATAAATCATAAAATAAATTAAATGAAATTTAATATGTAATACAATCATATGATAATAATATAAACAATGAAATAACTATGGTAATATGTTGACCAATGCAAATGGTAAAGATACAAGTTAGAGTATAAATTCTATACTTAGTTGTGGAGAAATTGTTAACATATTGATCTCACTCTTTAATTATAAAGTATGAATTTTGAGGTTTAATGTATTTGGCTTAAAAATGGAAGGAAAGAGGTATCCTAAAATTTATTTGTGTATTTGTTCCTAATGTTTTTATCTTGGTTTTATGTGTATCCTTAATTCCAAGACTTCAAGTCCTTTTCACTTTTTTTCTATAGGTAGTTATAATTTCAAGGGTTAAATGATTTTTGTATTATTACTTGAGAAATGACCCAAGTATTAAAATGTAAATAGATGTTAAAATACATGGACAGTACTCTAATGACATAACATCACTTGTCATGGTGTGTGACAAAAGTATATCATTTTGTCTAGCTTGTGTGTCATGGGCATGGTCAATAATGTCAAGTCAGTAAATCATTATAAAAAAATATAATTGGAATGGTTTAGAGAGTTTATATGTTATACTTATAAAATAATTATTTAGTTTAATTTAAACATATTACATCTTTATTTATTTTATGCTCTTATTCTTTACTTTTTTTTTATAATTGTATCATTCAAGATGTTAAAGAGTGTTTTTATATATCCAAGAGATATAATAAAGACAATAGTTTTTGGAATACCCCTTCATATTTTAATTTATTTAAATTTTAGAATTTCAAATTTTATGTTTTCATGGTGACATGGATTTAATATGTTTTTAATGTGAGTCTTAGATACCTAATACATGCTAATGGAACCTAACACATTAATATGAGATGTAATAGCTGCCCCAATATATTTTTAAAATAGTGATGAGAGACATGATTATTCCCACAAATCCCATAAAAAAGTAAATTTTAATAAATAATTTTAGTGTCTAAACATATTTCATCATTAGGATCTTCAATTTTAATATATTTTGTGAAGGGACAACACTTCATGGGACTTTTTTTAGCAAAAAAAATATTACAATTTTTAAAATGAAATAATATAAATATGCATATATTAAATATGTTTACTGTGACTTACCTTTATGTTACCTTTATGTTGGATGAATTCATGCATAATTATAAGACTACTCATGATAGTAGAAACTAGTGATTATTTATACATCAAAGTTTTCATAAGTTAGCATTAATGACAAAATAAAACATGTAACAATACAATTATAGAGTATGTAAGAGGGTGTAGGTGAAAATTCATGTAATGTCATCATGTAATTTAAAATAAATGTAATATTTATCAAAAAAATAGTATTAAGAAAGGTCTGTATATACATGGGATCAAGGATAAATTAGTTTTAATTGAAAAGATGAAAGTATGGATAGAATAAAATATAAGGATCCCAAACATATATGAGAGAGATCCATGATCACTAACGATATTATAAAAATATATTATTGGAAACCAGACATGTAGTTGTATTCATGTAATTTAATATCAATGGGTAAGCCTAGTTTTATTCCCCATATCTTATAATCTTACACCTAAGAGCTATAGTATTTTCCTATAGATAAGATGGTTAAAATATATATGGAGAAAAATATGCAAATATGTGAAATATTTATAGAAAATAATTTCCAACAAGGTAAATTATTAAAGGGTTGGATTTTATGGTTCCAAAAAGATATAAAATATTCTTTATTGTAAGTAATAAACTGAAACAAATTATGTAATTCTAGTAGTTATGGATAACTAGTCTTAGGACACAAAGAAAGGGTATACTTTAGATAACTAGTGAGGTAGTAACTATGTCTTGTAAAGGATTAAAATAATCTAATTAGAATTACATGTTTTTAAATAATCCCCCATAATGTTTTTTCCACTTATTAGGACCCAACGAAGGTTAAAACCACTATGAGTATTAGTTACTCATGAAAAAGGTGGGTGATATGTTTGGTGTTTATGAAACCTCCTACACTAGTTTATTAGCCTATTTTACTCTAATATAAATGTGTATCTTAATGATTTTTTTTTATAAAGTTATCAAACAGATTAGGGGAAAAAATAATGAAATATCTATGATCATTCCTTTTATGTGATTTTTTTATCTAAGATGTTTAATTTTTATGTATTCTAATATTTTTACCTTTTCAATTTTGTTTTTAATTTTATATTAATTAGTTCCCCTCCATATGGATTCAAATGTATAATAATAGGTTTTAAATATGATTATAGTAGGAAAAAATACACCTAGATAAGAAATGGAAACCTATGAATTTTACACTTAAAAACTACTATGCTTGCACCTTTTTCTTATACCTATTCTGGTTTTATAAATCCTAATAGGATAAAAACTATTAGAATAATTTATATTAATATATATGGAATTAAAACATAGATCTAAATGTAAAAACTATAATTTATTGTAATTATTTGCCAATTGGCATATGTTAAATATATTACATATAATAAAATGATGATTACATAGCTTTTCTAGTTGAATTTCTAATTGTGACTATATTTTAATACTATAAAATAAAGTAAAACAAGCATGTGATTCATTTAAATTAGGATCAATTTTCATATCTACATAGAGTTAATTTCATTTGATCTGAGTCAGTATCTATTATCAACAATGACCTATGTTGGTTAGTAGGGACATTTGATGAAAATAAGGTTTCTTTTACCATAAGTTAAGATTCACCTATGTTTGAAATATTTATATGTGTGATGTTAAACAATGATGATCCATGCAACACTAAATATCATCCTACTTCACCTTAAAACCATAGGTGTGGTTTTTTAGGGCTAAAAACATGTAAAAATAAGAAAAGTGTAATGGGATGAGTTGACCCCAATCAGCCTCTTATTTTTATTTACCATTGCCTACATATTATATAATCTAAGGAGGGAAATCAAGTCACACTTAGTTCTAACACCTAGTGTGATTATGAAATTATGTTCACTTGATATATGTATTTACCTAAGTTTTTGTCTTTAACACTTGACAATGCTTTCTTTGCCCTAAATTTGATATGATTTAGACTTGGATTATGGATACTCCTAGTGACCAATGTTTAATTCTAGGAAGAATAGATATTTTAAATCAATTTGAAATAGTGTATATATGTGTACCAAAAATTTTTAATGTCACATATAAAATTATGCCTTGATTTGTATATATATGAGTCCAATTTGGTAATTTTCCTCGCCACTCACACACTGTGAAAATGGGTTGATCCTAAAAAAATATTTGAATTTAAAAATTAACTAAATTTAGAAGATGTTTAGTACCATTAGGATTAATAAATATTTATTTGTGATACTAAATTATTTTAATTTTATTGTATGTACAAAAATATCACATGCTAAACTATGTGCTTGACTTTTGATGTTTTAGTTGAGACAACTACTGTAATGGATGGATGATGGTAAGAACTATAGATTGGGTTGATTTTTGGGTAGAATGGGATTTAAGATGATAATATGATAATTATGTAACCAAAATATTTTTATTACATCATGTTTCTCATTAAGATAATCTATATGGATGAAAATAAAACTCTAAGGTCATTTAGTGTTGGTTATGATGAAGAGGTGAAGCTCTTGATCAATGACAGGAATATCAAAGTAGGATTAGTATGAATCAGGGAATTTAATGAATACATTTAAATGGATATGATTTTACAATGTAATACATAATTATTTATTATATATGACAAGGATAGACATGAGGAGAAAAAAGGGGTGGCAATGAGAATCTAGGCCTGGATAATATTGTATTAGAAAACTAAATTTTGGGGGAGGATGATGATGGGTGGATCAAAGATTTGATCTTAATCCTATATGGAACTAATATTATTGGAAATTATATGAGGTATAGGTAAAAAATATAAAACCTAAATTATAATATTGATACTCATATCAAATTGGGTGTTGATATTAAGATGTACTACTCTAACTCTGGGAAAGAGCCCTTCTTTATGGAGGTATGAATGCTCAAGGAGTGTCATTTAATAGGTTAAGTGTATCAATATATAATTGTAAGAGATTTTTTTTAAGGTTTTATTTGGTATGAATTGATTTTATATTAGAATCAAGGTTTTAATAATGCTCATGCTCGTTGGTATAAGGCTTTGATTATTGATTTGTGTTTGTTTTTTGGTAGTATTTTGACTAATAATAAAACTAACTACTTATTTAAATTAATTGTTTAAAATAAAATAATAATTAATATCTAATAGATATATTAAATTATAATTAATTTTTTATTATTTTTGAGTTAACCTTTCAATGTATGCAATACCAAAATGCAAAATCTAGGCTAACAATGCAAATGTTGATTTCTAGCTTTTACAAGTGAAAACTAAACAAAAATATTTTTGTTTTTTTAAATTATAGATGAATGATTATATTATTAACAAATTTTAAATATTAAATTAAATAAAACATAATACCTATATCCTAAGTAGCAATACTAATAAGTATTTAGATGTTCCTTTGCATATGCTAGCTAAAACTAGTTTTTGGCATTTTTAAGTGAACACACACTAAATTTAAATAATTTGTATAAAATTAAAATATATATTTAAGTTATTATTTTATGATTTATTAAATTAAAAAAAAAAACAATTTTAATTTTCTCAAATAATTAAAATCAACACCAAGATACTACCCTTTATTTTCCTGGGTTTGGCTAGAATTTTTTACTTGCTAGTGTGTTTATTCATGTGTGAACAAGAGTTTTTTTAAACTAAAAATTGATTATTTTTATGGGTATAAGTTTTTGGTTTTTTTTATAACATAAACCTATAATTTTAATTTTAATATATATCCTTTTTAAACAATCTATTGTATTTTTATAAATAGTAAATAAACTAACTAATGATTTTGGTGCAAAGATGGGAAGAGAGAATGATTATTTTTTCTTATATCTTTGATTTATTATAATAGAGATATAATATAATGAAAAAAATGAATCTAAATTAATATAACATATTTTAAAAATAATTAAAACTAAAACTAGAAACCCTCAACATGATCAAGATGTAGACCAACTGGAAGCAAGATATGTATTTGTGATGTGGTCCTCAGCGTGCTAGTTCCTCCATTCAAATAAATTTATTATAGGAACTCTTTATTTGAGGATAATTATAAAATAATAATATAAAAGGAAGAAGATGAGAGGAACAAAACTCTAAATAAAATAATAATTGATTATGGTTTATTAGTGTACTAACTTCAAAAATCTAGTTAAAAATTAAATGACTCTTCTTACTTGAAATTGTGTAGTCTACATGAAAATGATAAATGTGAAAGCTTGATTCACTAGTAACCATGATTTGGCTGTATAAATCCTCAAAAATTCAACCTTCAATACAATTTTTTGATATAAAATCACCTAAAAATGGAATACTTGTATAAGAGGAATGAAACTTGCAAGGGGGAGTAAGACTTAAGGACTTAAAAATGATTAAAAATAAAATAGGAGGTCATTTGGGCCATCATGGATGTAAAATTAAGGTGAAAATAAGGATAAATGTAACAATAATAATGAAAATCATGTGAAAACTTGGGTTTAAAAGATGATGTGATAGAACCACCTCTTTTATAGGGGCAATTATGAAATGACCAATCTTAGAGATATAACTACCATAAGCGATGATGAAACTAGCCTATCCATAACAATTTCATCACAATGGTTTGTAAAGCCACCAAGATTGGGTTTTCACCTTAGGGGCAGTTTTATAATAGACCATGGTGATTTTGTCATTAGGATGGGTGATTTTATCTCCCATAGAGGCTCTTTAAAGAAGGATAAAAGAGTCCTATAAAGATTAAAAATGGGGGTTTGAGGGTTATAAGAGAGGATTAGGGAGGAAAAAATACTAGTGTGTAAGAAATAATGTGCTTTGAGTATAAATTAAGACATCACTACATCATCATTGGACATCAAAATAATAATGCCAAAAATTGAAAAAAAAATCTACATACATATTTCCACCTTAGGATGATGACCTGTCATGAATTTATAAAGGTGTGGTCTTAATTAGTGTCATGTGAAAGGGAAATAAGATGTTTTAAATTTTCATCTTACTTACCTTAGTAGTCTAATGAAACTCGCCAAGACTCTTACAACCTATAGATAAAAGATATGAATCAATTAAAATTTAACAAAACAAAAAATATAATGTGTCATCAAATCATGTATGAGATTACTTACGATTTATGTGTTCAAGATCATACTACTTGAATCATCTCATTGGGGGATGAAATCCCATGCCAAGTCTTCATGTACATGTAAATATATAAATAAATTAAACTATAAATTTTAAAGTATGAGTAGTAATATAGAAAAATAATATGACTTCTAAGTATGAAAATAGGCAATGAGATAATACAAAAAATTTAGAAAATTTTCAAATGAAAATAGCTAGTTTAGGGGCATATATATTTTTAAAATGCCAAAAATATATTCATTTGTGAAAATTGATTTTGTGAAAATTTGGGCTCTAAATTTCATGTGAAAATTTTGAGTGGGAGATTATTCAAAAGAAACAACATGAGATGAAGATGGATAATATACCAATGATAGGTGGAGTAGAGTAGGGTAGGGCCACATAGGCTTTATTTTTTCTCTTTTATCCCAGCTTTAAAATTTTACCTAAAACACAATAATATTCATGTTATTTTTTATATTTTAAAAAATGATTATTGGGGGGTAGGTTATATATATATATATATATATATATATATATATATATATATATATATATATATATATATATATTGTGTGGTTTTAAAGGGTTTTGAAATGATGTATTCAGTGTATGGAACCATTACATCAACTATAGAAATGTCAATCTTTACAAGTTGACAGTTACATAATCATCATGATAGATCCATAATTGTTGATCCCTATAACATTTATAGTTACATAATCATCACTAAAAATGGCAATTAATCATATCTAGAGTTATGTAACCACCTAGGGTGGTTTCATAGTCACCTAGGGTAGTTATGTAATTTCCCTATTACATTTTCATAACCACCATTTTTAGATAGGGGTGGTTTCATTCCTTGGGACTGAGAAGAGAAATTGGGATTGTTTAAATTTAAAATATAGGTAATGATATGACTTGGGTATTTTCCTAATATAAAGGACATAGATCTAATAGAGTAGATCTTAGGTGTAGGAGTGTATTCCCTATGTTGTGATCTTGTTGATGGTAGATGATTTGGTTATTTTATATTGATTTGGCATACTTTATGTGGCATGGGTGTGGATTATACCTACCTTTATTATGGTGTTGTATGACATAATCATATATTTGGACCCTAAAAAAAATACTATAATTTTCCCTCAATCCACATAAGATTAGACAATCATTATGGTCAATGTGTACAACATCATAGGTCTAGTGTCAATAGGTTAGTTGGTGGACCTTTAGAATGCCACAATAAAGGTTAAGGAAGTTCATTGGGAAAATAATTTCTATGATGTGGGTGCACCTAATGTGGGTTAAAAGTGTAGAGTGATATTTTATAGGATTTAGGGGTTAGTGATCACCAATCTATAGAATGTGATCATTGGTATCTTTACCTCCTAGTTAGTGGGGGAGAATGGTATCAATAGGTTAATTTATATTTGGTATCTAACCATACATTATATTGAGGAGAAAGGATCCTAATTCTCTTTGGGTTAGGATATCTTTGCCTCCACTTAAAAAAAATTATACCACATGGATATATTGAGAGCATTTCTCATTAGTCACCCTATCCTCATCATGAGATGGGTATATGAGACAATGATCCCATACAATATTAGAGTATTTATTAGGGATGTATGGGATATTAGGTCATTAATATGGACATTTATGGCATCATTTTGAGCTTTTATATAGGTTGTTGACACTTCAATAGCTTTGGGTTTGATAGCCTTACCCTACCATGCCATGGTTGGATAATGGGATGGGAAAGCTAATTATATCAAAGGCTAATAAATAGTAATATAATATGTATTCTCATAAATAATACCTAGGTAAAATGTTAATTTATGCATTTCACCTTATTAATGATATTTAGCTTTTAGTCTCAAATACATAATTTATTTATTACTTTGATTCTTGTATGACTAGATCTAGCATTTATTCCTTTACTTTATGATTATAGATACCTTGACTAGATGGAAAATCATGATCAGTGACACCCTAACCAATTTTTTTTAGTTAGGCACATATATGACTAGAGATGATCTACTAGTAAATATTAGATTGCCTATCATGATATGTTATCATAATGATGTATTTTATCTACCATATCATGCATTCATGATTTTGACTAGGTTAATATTGGAGAATAACACCATAAAGTAAATATATAATAGATAATTAGCCTTTGTGGATACAATGGTATATTTAGGAGGTTGATCTTATTCAATCTAACAAACAAGAGGCATAGCCGCATAGGGAGGTACCAATGAAAGGAGATACATGAGCCCTCAAGCTAGAGATAAATTTTATCATAGAATTTACAGTAAGATGTGCCATAATATCCATAACCCCTATCACTTTTATTCATTATGATCCTCTTATAATATGAGGTTAGGATCTTGAGAAATCATACATATTGTTCCATATTACACACTTTTGTTTTTTAGTTTTGAAATCTTGAGACACATTGGCATTTTATAAAGGTGATATATTGGAGACTTATATATTCAAACTCAAAATTTATTATAATATTTATGTACATTTTGTTTTAACTCTCAATTACTTGTCATTATGTGTTATGGGATTTAATTTCCTTGTTACTTCTTAGTTTATTCACTTTAGATGACAACACATGTGATGATATACCATGTATATTTTTTTATTAAAATACTATAGATAATTTTTATATATGGGAAAAAAAATATATGAAAATAATGTAATATTATGGTCATATAATAATTCATGCATGTGGTCACAACTATATTTTAGGTGATGACCCAAATATTCTTTTACACAACACATGACTTCCAATTTTCAATAAAGAAATGAAAAGTGAGATAAGATCAGTGTGAGATGATAAAATATGAAAACCATGAATCATTTTTTGTTGGAAAGATGAAAATTACCTAATCATTGCAATAAAAATGGGTAAACTTACTTATTATTGGACTTATAAAATACTAACTTAATGGGCTTCATCTTACCTATCCCTAACAGAATCAATAAGTGGGAAAAATCTACCTTTTTCACCATGGGCATGTAGACAACTTTTTTAAATAACCTTTCCTTTGGAAAAAAATTGATTTAATATTACTTTTACATTTATATTTTACTTTTTTTGTTACCCCTTATACTTGGCTTCATGTGACTAGGAATACACATGGGATCATAACTGAAGGCTAGATGTAGATGAGTAAAGGCATCTCTCCTCAATACTAACCCCACACAACTAGTAACATGCAAGGACACACAATCAAAGGTTAACAAAGGTGAGATATGTGATATTTAATATGGATTTTTCATAGACTTTTTATAAGAGTGTATTTTTTGTAGGTACTTACCCATCAGTCTTAATCCCACACAACCAATAAGATGTGAGGTGTATACAAAGGGAAAGGAAACTAATCTATTAATCAATCCTAACTCAAAGAAGATAAATACAATTTACACTTTTGATTGTTCATAAATCATATATTCAAGGTCATGACCAAAATGGATCTGTTAGACCTAACCAAGGGATCTCTTACCATAATAACATAACTAGAGAGGGTTCTAAATCCTCTAGTCAAGCAACACTATGTAATAAAACTAACTCGGTCCTATTTTTTCATATTCACAAAATATATGCAAATAAAATTAAAATATAATATAGTTCTCACAAAATATTGTGGAACAAAGTGGGGGTTATAAACATAAAAAGTAAACATGCATAGTATAATCCTAATTAAGCTATGTATAGGTAAAACCTTAATGCATGATATATAAGTGAAAATGCAAATGTGTCTACTCTTACAAAGGAATAAAAAATTTAGGTACATTTACATTTGAATATGAACCTACCAAGCCTTAATCTCTCCCTTGGCTAAGGTGCTTTATAAGAGATTGTTGTAGTTTGTAAATATGATAAGGATAAGTCAACTCTAGGATACACAACTTCTCTATGCATATAAAATACTTCTCCACAAGACAAAATTCATATCTCCTAATAATTTATTTAAACCCTAAGCTATGATCCTCAATTATAATGGTGGATAATTAGATGTTCACTATATTCTTATTCTTATTATCTTTTCCATAAATGATAGAAATGGATGTGTATATATAATTGAATCTAACCCTAAACATTTTTGAATGTTTAACGAATAGGGTAAGACCAATTGACTATTTATTGATATTTAGAAAAACAATTTGGTCCTAGTTCAGGTTGGTTAGGGGCTGACCTATACCCTTAATATTTTTTTATCAATTTGAGTACAGGGTTGATGGGGTCGATAATGTAACATAAACTATCAAAAAGGGTTTTAGGCTTATGGAGGTGCTAATAAAGGTGGTAAAAGATTGGAGGAGTGTGAAAAAGAGAATAAAAATGTTAGGTAAGTGTTCTATGATATGGTTGTGTAGATATAAAGTTGTGGTATAGGGGACAACAATATTACAAAGCACCAATGGTCTACCCACCCATTTCCCAGTCCACCCTTTAAGGTATGCACTCAGAGAGATTAAGAATCGATGGGTTATTAAAGAGAGAAAAAATAAATAATTGATAAAATTTGGAAAATATTATGTGTATACATATTCCCCACTTTAATTTCATCACATGTCATGTAGGTGTAATAGGATATGGTACTTCAGGAAAAGAACATAGCAACACACAATGTTAGAGCTGAATAAATTACAATAAGAAGAAAATAAGATAAATGAAAGGACATGATTGAAAAATACATAGCTTTAAATACCTTATTTTTGTAGATAAATAATAATATTAAATACATTTGAATGTGACAAATGTAGGTAACATTAGGTTGACCTATAGAAAATAGTGAAATAGAATGAAAAAACATTTTTTTTGCAAAATGTACATGTAATATGTGAAAATATTCTCTATAATCTTGGGATTCCATAACATATTATGGTTCAAAAAAGAGTAGGTAAAAATAAATATATGATCAAAAATTATAATCTAGTGGTAAATATTTGATAAGTAAATAATTTGGAATAGTAAATATAAATAGGGTGAAAAATTAATTCATTTGTTATTTTTAATATTCTAAGAAAATAGAGATATGAGAAACCCAATTTTAGACTAGATAGAATCATGGTGAGGAGTTGACAATTGATACGGGGAGGATGTATAGAAGGTAAAATGAGTTAAACACAAGTAATAAATTATGACTTTAAATTTTTTTGAGTAATTTTATTTGAAATTGAATTAGATATAGAAAAGTGAATGGTAGGAAAAACCTAGGCACCAAAATTGAACCTAGGAAATTTTTAGGTAGACTAAGGTTAGAATGTGGTATTGGATAGGAAGAATTTAGACCAAAAAAATCCTAAGTAATTTATGATAAATGATTAAAAATTCATTGTAGTGAAATAATAGATTTTACTCAATTCATAAGGTTCACATAAAGCAAGAGGCCTATTGCATAGTAATAGGCTAACATAGTATTGTTAAAGGGAGTTGACTATGTATCATTTAGATGACATGGTATAAAAGTAATAGATGGTGGATTATATACTATAGGACCAATAAAATTAGTAATACATGGTCAATAGTAGGTATGAATATGTACCACAAGGCCAATATAATATGCTAGAACTAGAGGAAGGTCAATTTAGTATAAAACATGTTGATGTAGTTGGAAATGATAAGCACCAATTAAATATTAAATGGGATGATGTTATATAATAGGATGGGAACATGGATAATTTATTATCAAATAGTATGATTATGTATAAAAATAAAATACATAGGAAACTAAATAAACCCAGTTGATGAGGTAGTTCATTTGTAAATTTTTCAGAATGTATTTTAATTATTTATGACATGGAGATCTGATACATCATTTTTTATTTGATATTTTAATATATTTAATAGATATTGACACCTAACAGATAAATCATGGATACCATATTTTTTGGATCATTTAATTGATGTGGATATAGCTTGATTGGTTGACCTGGGCCTCAATGACATCATGGAGATGAGATAGTTATCGTTGAGTGTTGATATTGTTACCATGTTCCTAAGAGCATGGGAATGGTTGACCAACATCTTTTGATGGGAAGTGGACAAGGACACCATTTTGGTGTGTATCACTTTAGAGGATGTCTATTCATTTCTTAGACTTCTTATAAGAGGGACACTAATGATTTTTTACACAATAGAGGATTTATGTAACAATCCCACTAGGTTTTATTGGAATATAATAATTTAAAAAAATTACACATAATCATCTTATAGATTTCACCTAGAGAAATCTAATTAGTGATATTTAACTAACTACATTCATTTAGTTAACCATGAGGTTTATAGATAATCTAATTAGCTAAGGATCACCATGAATAGATATAAAAATCATGAGTAATGTTGAATAAACAATAAATACTCCATCTAAATAATTAATGAAATAGTATAAATTCAACCATTATTGATATAACATTATAGAAAATATTATTGAAATATAATGAGTAAATATTATATTTTTCAACAATAAATAATATCTCAAACTATAATACAAGATACAAAGTTCCATAGAGCATGAGTCTCCATGAATAAAGAGTCTACACAACTTAGATATCAACCTATAATTTCAAGTGTAGTCTCTAGGGTAGTACTCCAACTGAGAGGGAGACCATCATCTGAGTGCTTTTACACACCAACCATAGACCATACATCCCTTGAACTATCTCTTAACAATGAGATGGCCCTCCCTTCAATAATGGGTAGATAATTATAGTGCAATAATCTAGAGTGACAAACTAGAACTCGTGTGTTATAGATATCTAATACAAAATATGCATCATTAATAAATCTATTCTGACATGATATCGCACATATATGAAAACTACATCAACATATGAAATGACAATGTTTAATTTTAACACTACTTTGGCCAAATATTTAAATAATATATGATGTCTATGATTATTTAATTTCATACACATCACTCATTCAGATTACATCTCATCTTGCACTGATAATGCTAATTAAGCTAGTGAAATCCATCCATTAGTTATTTAGAGTCATGAATTTGATATTTTATTAAAATATATAATAATATAAAAACCAATAGATTCATTAAAAATATTTCTCTTTAGCTATGTTAAGTATATAACTATCAAATACATACATTTAGTATTTCAAATATAATTTAATAAATCCATAATATCTAGTTTACTATTGAATAATAAATAAAATTAAAAATAGTCCTAAATATAAAATACCATCTGGGCAATGATTTTATCTATATTTCTAGTTTATTTAATCAAAAAGTAACTTATAATGATATTTCATCCCTAAAACAAACATTATAACATAGGTTTATTTAATTTTTCATATCCACATATCTAACAAAAGCTAGTCCAAAAACATCTTAATATGCTCTATATTTAAAACTCATAAATGACTCATTTTAATTCTTTTATTCAACATTAAAATATATACAAGTACCCATTTTCACCTTGTTATGGTAATAATATTTTTAAGCATATCCCATTTGTGAACACACACACACACACACACACACACACACACACACACACAGAGAGATAGATAGATAGTATAATCATTCCCAAATTTCTCAGATAGTCAAAAAATGTATAAACTATACCATGAATATACTTTATTGTGATTTATTCTATATACATTAAGTATACATCTAGCTAACAAAATAGTCCAAAATCCCCTTTTATAAACTAGATAAATCCATATATAATTTTTTCACTAAAACAAATAAATTTTCATGTGATTTACTATTCATACATATCCAACCATTTATACCAATTATATTTACTCAAATTACTCAAATCAATCAATTCAAATTAACATTTAAATTAAATGCATATGATCAAACACATACTAAACTAACTATGCCCATCTTGGGATTTTTGATATAAAAACTCATACTTGACCACATAAACCCCTTCAAGCAAATTATGTATATATATGCATACTCAATCTTTTCAACACTATATTAACTCTTACTCAAATCATATACTAATCCTAATATTTAATAATAATACACAATCATAGCTAAACATTTGCATAGATCATATAATGAATTTAATGAAAATCTTAACCCTTCATTATCGATATTAGCCTCTTTGTGTATATATCTATGCATAAATATGAGTGCACAAACAATAATTCTTTCATTCACTTACCTATAACTAGGTTATTTGTTATGGTTTTAATAATTTTATTCCAAACCCATAAATGAATAAGTATGCATGTTACAAGATTCATAATAGATTTGAATATGAATATTATGATCTTGGCTTAAAATCTAAAAAATTCATTTGAAATTTGAAGCAACAGAATTCCATTCAAAACTACAACTTTGAGTTCATCTATATAGGTATCCTATAACTATTTATATTTAACACACACACACATAAATATATATAAGTATATATATCATTAGTTCAAATTAAGTATATACATGTGTGTGTGTGTGTTCATATTCAATTTTTTATAAAGAACCCATACATCTATATCTTAATACAACTAGGGTTATAAAAATTTGAGCCCCAATACAACTCAAAATTTAAATTTATTTTATTAAATACCTTAATGAATATATATCATAAGTGGTTTGACAATAAAACTATGTTGATCCAACTCTAATATACCATTTAAGAAAATAATCATTCCATGATTAAATATGGATTTTCAAATTGAAAATGGATTTTAAGACATCTAATTTATAGCCAAAATAACCATGGAAATTCTTACAGCTCTACCCAATTCCCTTAGGTTTACCCTTGGTTGGATGTACGGTTTTGTGGAGGTTGAACCATCTATAGGGCCCTATATACATCCCTTTATAATTTTCCATAACATTTAAAACAAAAGAAAACCCTAGTAATGATTTCAATTCTAAAATCCATCAATCATTACACACAAACAAATTAAGTACAATACCAACCTATGATTATAATTGGTGACAAGGAAGCTATATTTACTCTTTTTCATTGAATCCAACTCTCTTTAGTCTCTGTCTATCTACTAATCCCTGTACACATGCCTCCCAATCCTCCTTTTCCTTTTTTAATTCATTTCCATTACCTTATTCCACATGAATTTCTCCTTCATTCTCAATAGTAAAAATCCATTAAAACTATGTATGCTAGAATAACTCAATAGAACCCCCACTAAGCTATAGTCTGCCCCCATTTCTCATGTAGTCCATAACAAACTCACATCATCATTTTAATAAGAATGATGCTTAACTGAATTCAAAGAGTGATAATAAAACCTAATCATCTTAAAAATTCCCAATGATTCATTTAAATAATCATTATCTATCCTTTATAATATTTTCATGTCTTTTGATTTAAACATCAAATTCACTTAGTTTACACAAACTGACTAAATGACAAGTGATAATCACCAACATTATTTCATGCAATGTCAAATATCAACTATTCATTTAACATAATGGAAATATAGCATAGGTAGAACAAATATGTATTTAAAATGATATTGTTAATTATTACCCAATCATCCAACTCAAGCATTATGAATTTGATTTCAATTATTAGATAACCATCTAGGTTTAAATAATAACCCATAGGCTTTAGCAAATAATTCAATGAACACAATGATATTTATATTATTGTTCCACAATGATATTATTTTATAACACCCTAAATTATGTTATCACTTAACAAAGAGCTTATAATTAATTATGTCTTTTATAGCCTTATATTACAATTAAAATTGATAATAGTAATCTTATAAATGTAAATAGTCACTAACAATATTACTCAATTAAGTAACAACATACATCTATTATTTCTAATAATTAATCCAAACAAACTTTATGTTGATGCTTCTAAGTGTACCATAGGTGCTCTTAGTGTTTAAAGAATACTTCTTATTTTAGAATTCAATTAATTAAGATCATTAGTTGTAAGTTATGGTGATCTATTCACCTATGATGAAATAATAGTAGAGAAAGAAAACTTTTCCATAATCTTAGTCATAAAATTATAGTCTAAGACCATTTTTAAATGAATATTCATAATGGTTTTAAGCTACAGTGATCTAGTTTAAAAAAATAAAAAATGAAAGGTAGGGCTAAAAGAAAGTATGATGCTAATCTCCACCTCAAACATCATGACAAAGTTTAAATCCCAACTAAACATACATTTAAACAATTTATATCATGATATAGCATACATCCAAATCGTACCACACACTAGGCAAGTATCAAATAACATTATGAATAAATACAAGTAAAGACTATATTTACTTTAAATATTTACTACTGTAATCAAATAAAATATTCACATTCTTATGTAGAGTAAATAAAATTATGTAAACATAAGAACATTTAATTAATCTAGCATTTGTAAAAATTAGCAACCTTGTATTAAAGATGAACATCTAGATATCTTAAAAAACATTCAAATTTGAGATCCAAAACATATAATTGAGAGAAAATATAAATAACAATTCACACAGACAATATGAGATAATCTTCTCAAAATTCTCTACTTGTATTAATTGCTTTAAATTTTAAACTAGTTTTTTTAGCTCAAAAACTCCCTCTCCATTTTGTATAAATGACAATGCTTATTTTATAGACTTCAAAAAATCATGTCTATCAGTTGCCTCAACTTAAAAATGTAAAGGACAACTATCCTTTCTATAAATTTTCTAAAATACACTAGAATTTTAAAATAGACTGACCTTTAGGTAACGTGATAAAAAAATTCACATGCATTTACAAAAAATATTCCATTTCCAAAATTTACAATGCTTTATCAAAAGAGAATACCCTTAACCAACTGGTAGACCCTATGTAGATGAAGACCCTTGGATATTTTGAAGTAACCTCATTGCCTTTTAATTTTTCTCATCAACTGACTTCAAATTGATAACTAGATCAAGGAGGAGCTCATATTCTTAGTTACCTAGGTCATCTATGTCTCAATCATTTCTCTCTAAAGCCTCCATAATGTTCTTCACCTTGTCTATCTTATTTTTTTATTTAACATCATATCCATGATCCTATTTTTTCACCTCCAGACCTACCTTGGATCTTATTTCTCACCTCTTGCATGACCAATGTGGTTATATTTTTTAGCTCATCATCTTTAATGATGTCCATGTAATTAAGATTTGAAGGCTTTGTAATCATGGTCCCTAGGGGTTTATAAAATATGTTTAGAAGTTATTTATCATCCTTGATGATTCTCACTAAGCACTTGGACCATGTGTTCAAAACATTGATATTATCCATGATCAACCCTTGGAAGGTGTTGAGATGAGTAATGTTGATAGTCTTGAAACTAAATATTTTATCACCTATCAAATGCTAATAAAATTCATTATTTTTTCACTATAACATTGACATTGGGTGATTAAGCCCTTCACTATTGTAACTTATTGATAAAATGCACTTTATCTTAGCTTTGTTGACTTTACAGAGTCAAACATGTCATAAAATAATCTCTCAAACATTTTGTTCCTAGAATCAGGAATTGATAAAACTACCTATTTATCTAATTCCTCATTTTACTTTTGAAAGTTATTTATTCATTATTATAGGCCCTTCATGCCAGTTTTCAACTGGGCACTTTGAGCTTCATCTAACCCAATTATATCCTCCTTATTGATGGGGTCTTCACCTAGTCTTTGGCCTACAACTAAAGTCAAACCAATAAATGGCTCCACCTTCTAAAAAATGAATTCCTCTCCACCCACCATAGATTTATTTATTTTTAATATTTCTAATCCAGTAGTGGTTGGGTCAAATTAGACACTTAATGAAGGGTGTGTCATTTTTTAAGTCTCTATGACTTCCATTTGGGCATTACTTAAATATTCAGGAACATCCATTTGTCTTTCCTTCTCTTTTTGTTGTAGAGCCACTATCCAGGGCTAAATCTACTCATGAACTATGATTTTGGTAGACTTTGTGATGGCCCATTGATGATGAAAAGTTGGGATCTTTTGTAACCTTCAATATATGAACCATTCAAGAATTGATGGATCATAAATTTAATTCTCATCATTGAACAAATTAACCTCACTCAAAGGGTGAGTGAGGGTTATCTTAGGCTTCTTGGTTCCCATGGGAACCAAGTCTAGCTCATCCTTCCTCTATTGATGGGGAATAATTAGAACTAAGTCTAAATTTATCTCTTTCCCCTTTTCAATTATTATTTCATTAACTTGGGGTTGAGGTTCCTCTTCTTGCACATTTTCTTTGTCAGATCCATAAGCACTAGCTAGTACTTCCAAAGCATCTTTCACTATTTCCCCATAACATAATGTATTCATATCAATATATTCAATTAGAGACTTTGGATTTTTAGGATGGGTACAAGATGGTGCCCCTTCACTAGGTGTTTCTTCAAGCTTCTCTTTTTCTTAACCTTGGGTAATTGGTGCCTCTAGCTATTCTGGAAGAGGCCTAGTAGATGGCCTAAGAAGAAAGTGGTACTACAAAGTATTCATCTATTAGAATTCACTAGTTGGATTCTCATCTCTCTTCAACCTAGCCTTGAGCTTGATATTATGCCTTTTCAATATTTATAATACCTTTGAAAATGAGGATGCATGAATGTACTTTATGTCATAGACACCATTTTGATGTTAATATTTCATGTTAATCTACTTAGCTTTTAAATGCATCACAACATTATCCTGGGGGTCTCACTACCTTAAATCATCAAGATATAAATTGAATGAGTCCATATGCCTAGAGATGGTGTTTACACTATCTCAATTTTATAACTCAATTCTAATAATATTCAAAGGAAAAGGATGTACTAACCCCTTCCTTTTTTGTTTTTATACACCATCAATACCATTAAAAAATTGGTATGCAATCTCCAATTCATCTATCTTGGTGGTTACATAGATTGGTAATATAAGGGGATGACATAAGGTCCCTTCTAACCTAATTACAATGCAATCAGGATATAACCAAAGGTCTCCACTAAGATCCACATACTTATTGATTAAGGGACTCACCCTCATCATAGATATCTATTTAATAGCCTTATACAAGGATGTATATACATAATCACAAATGAATTATATGTGGTCCCTATACTTGAATATATGAAGTTTGGAATAGTAATGGGAGACTATTTGCCTTCTATTAGGTGATTATTTTTTGATGTTAGGGATTTTGGTGGTGGCCAATAGGGTATCCAAAATATAAGACATCATAAAGAAGTGATTACCAATCCTCTTCTTTATGATAGAGAATTGTTGTTTCAGGCAAATACTGATCATTTATTTAATAAGATGGGTACGTCCATTTTCAACCATGAAATATATATATATATATATATATATATATATATATATATATATATATATATATATATATATATATATATATATATATATATATATATATATATATATATATATATATATATATATATATATATAAGGGACCCATAGCTTTTTAACATAAGTGGTGGAAGGGGCCCTAGACAATCTATTTAGAAAATTCATAATGATTTTAATCCCTACCCTAAATTGGGTGATATGGATTCTTCTAGTGGGGTCAAAAACTATATGGGTTCTTGAATATAGCCATGGGGAAAGGGTGGTTTTCAAGTGGTTTTCAAGTCATTTTGGCTACACCATTGCTTAATTGTGGGCAAATCCACCTAAGGAGTCAGAGGTTTGTAGTAACTTCTAAATGCAATGGGGGAAATGTAAACAACCCTTTTTAAAATATATTCATGGGTTATCATATCTTAATCAAGCCTATAATCCTTAAATATAGGAGAAATAACATCAAGGCAATGAATTATCTTAGGTTTCACTATCACATGGTGGAGACTAGTCATTTGAATGGAGACTATGTCATAATATCTCTAGTGGACTATAGCATTTTTTTCATTTTCCTTGTTGATTGATTTTAATTTCTCAATGTAACAAAAGATTTTGGACTAGTTATTGTCCCTAATGTTCAATGCTACCACATCAAGTGCAATGTCTTTGAAGACACTTCTATCCACATCTGAAGTTAAGTATAGTTTTGTGTCTTCTCTATTTTGTTGATTTCATCCTGTCATGGTTATGAGTATACAAATTATTGACAAGTGGTCTATAATAAACATCATGGATACTTTAAACTTGTTCAAAGGGTGATTAGAATATTTATAGATTGAATGTGATCAAATTGGGATCAAATCAGGGCTTCTACAGATGCTATGCATTTTTTTAAGGTATTTTCAAGCTTTAATGGTGAAGGTTGTTTGAACTTAGGTGAGTCTGGTGTCAATATTTGATTTGGACCTTTGCATTTATACCTTTACCTCTTATGATCCCAAAAAATCTTGGACTTTATTTTTTTCTAATTAAGTGGCATCAATGTGGTGTCTAGCTAGAACTTTTGTGGAAATTTATTCATAAATGATTTAAAACTTGATTGTTTCCTTTTAAAATGTCTTTGATGCACTTTCATAGTACTTGGGAAAGTTTAATGTATTCTAAGACTTTTATAGAAAGGATAATTATCCTTACACTTGTACTTTTCTAATTGGATATGACTGACCATGATACTTCCTTGTTTTATATAAAAGGAGTATTATAATTTGTAAATGGTGGGGGTTATTTGAGTCAAAACATTGAAAAATTGGAGAAATTAATGTAAGGAATTTTGTAAAGATTGTCCAGTATTTATTTGTGTTTATTGTTATCATGACTTCTCTCTCACTTGTTTTTTCTTATTTCTAGATTTGAATGGTTCTCATGAATTCTTGTTTTGAACCTATAATTGTAGAGTTGTTAACTTGTGCCAGTTTTAGGTTGACTAAAATTCATAGGTCCATTTTTTTTCTTACTCTTCTTGCATTTGGGATAATGTTATTTGTTTTTAGGGTATATCTTTAAATTAAACCTAGTTCTTATTTGCATTGTTTCCACATTCTTTATAAGATTGATTGATTTATAATATAATTTTAGCTTATAATAATTCATGGTATACATTGGTTAAGTGCATACCTAGATGATATTTTAACTTTTTCATAATATTCAGAATTAAGACCAACAACATCTCGTTTTTGCCTTACCCTTCCTTTTGCTTCTTTTTAAGCATATCACTTTAGCTTAATTTTCATTGTAAATATCCATCTTATATTAGTCCCTAGATTATTTATTAATCATAATTAAATACTCTTAGCATAGATAATTCATATTTTCTATTGATCTACTATTTAGCCACATTGACTCCCAACCACCAAATATTATAAATATTATGAAACATTCAGTTCTTGTGCCCCTATTCCTTAAAAACTAATAGGATTATCATAACCTATAACTCATAGATCAAGTTTTTAGGAACTCTAAAATGATAAGTGATCTTTAAACACTACTATAACCTATGATACATATTAAGGCATCAACAAGAGGAAATTTTTTAGTTCTATAAGGAGGGCCTTTATTTAGATCTTTGTGGATTTATCAAATCTTTGCTAATTTAGGTGTTTCGATCAAAGATTAGTGTATTATTTTCACATTTGAATAATCATTTTCTCAATTGTGGAAAGATAATGGATATTTATGGTTTTAAAATAGTCTTTGGGCTTCCCTTAGCCAAAGATTAATATTCTTTGAAGATCCATGGATATTCATGTAAAGGTAGTTCATGCTTTGTGTATTTCCCATGTTTAAGGTTAATAATAGAAATTTTGTACAAAAATTGATTGGTTATTTACAATGTTAAGTTTATTTAAGATTCTAAGTATGAATATATATCTCATTCATTAGTTTAGACATATCTTTAAACTCATTTAGTTAGAGATAGTTGTGTTTTACATGTGTTTGTGCAAAAGTATCTTAACATACAAACTCAATCAATTTACTTTACAAAGATTGGTTTCATGAATCATATTTTAAATAGGTTTCAAGGTCATGGGCTATAACTTCTAGAATTTAGACCAAGGTAAGCATAAAATTTCAAAGTCTCAACCAACTTCACCATGTCAAGGTGCTCATGTGTTCAAGGTATGGCTAGGATACGTGGTTCTTCTATCAATGTGACTGGTCAGGTACATGACTTTCCCCAAAATATTGAAAAGTATTTACCTTCTTTTAATCCCAATAAAATTGTTACTACTAAATATCATATTAAATCATTCAAGGATACTTTGATATTGTTAAATGTAGTTCATAAAGATGTAGTATGTAGATTATTCCCATTCACTTTTAGAGATGTTACATAGGATTAGTTTCTCAACCTACATGAATATTACATTACTAGTTAGAATGAATTTAATAATATTTTCCTTGAAAAATTTGGAAAAATTATTAGTCCATGTACCCTTTACCAATAGTTCATCAAAATTAAGATGGATTTTAAGGAGACCATAAGAACCTTTAATGCTAGGTTCCAAAACATGTTTATCATGACCACAGACCCATAGAAACTTGATGTGGCTTTAGATTTGGAGATTTACAAGGATCCTTTAAACCCCATTACCTTTTTATTCTTAAAAAGATATGTAAATGTCATTAATAAATTATCATTGGCTTATGTTGAAGCTATGATCATTAATGACCAAATGCAACCTCAAGGTCAAATGATATATTCCATCCCTAATGCCAAATAGAATATACCTACTATGGACAAACCTCCATTTTGGAACTAATTAATATTAAATAATTCATATCCTAGACAAAACATAGGGTTCTTGAATATCACTGCTAGTGGGCTTCATCCACAAAATCATGGAAGTCTAATTCCCATAGCTAGTAGTAATGATCCAGTTCATGAGCTTGAGACAACAAAAAATTTAAATGACATGATATCAGGAATGGTCCAAAAATTGAGCACTAACATTCATCAATTTCAAAAATAAGTAAGGAATATAGGGGAGGGATATAACAAAAACTATGCTTCTCAAAGTTTTAATAGGCCTCCAAATAGGTGTTATGGTAATAACAATAATAGATCATCTAGAAACATACAAATAAGTTTATATGATACATATTTAGATGATCATTGCAATTTTTTTGAAGCATCTTAAGGTTAAAATGATACAGCTAAAATTATGCCTAAATAAGATAATATTATAGGGACACCTAGCTTTTCATGGATATCCCACGGTTTCATGATAGAGGTCTTTGATTTTACATTTCAAGAAGAAAGTGAACCTCAAGATATTCCAATAGAATGAATAGATATTCAAGATGAAAAACCTCATGAACAAGATCATATACAAGCAAATTTATCTTCAAAGTATAGCCATGAGGTCACTTCATATGAAATCATTAATGGATTAAAGGATACTACTGAAGAAGATGACAATGTGAAGTAATTACACTAGGATTTATTAAAATAAATTGAGGTGTCCTAAGAAGGGAATGATGTCTTAGAAATCCCAAAACTATATGACCTAAAACACAATTTGGTAGGATGGATACCTTTCTTCACTAAAGATGAAGATGAAATAGGTGAAATAGATCAAGAATTGTCATATGACTTCATCAAAAGGTCAAGATTATGGGACCAACATGTTTTTGATGATGAGATTCTAGATGAACCCCATTCAGTTGATTAGGATGAAGAAAGTTTTTGGGATGAATTGGAAGTTTTTTTTTTTAATATTGATAGTCCATTTCCACCTTAGAAAGAACCTAATTAAGACATGAATCTAAGGATACTGGTCAAGATACCATTATTAAGTAAAGATGATATAATCCACTATATATCTATGGGTGAAGTAGAACTATCACTCCTATTACAAAGTAAAAGAATTTTGAAGGAAGATGATTGGGTCTTAGATTTATATCTATGATCCATAAATTTGAGAATGTTGATAGGGGACCAAGCTACATCACCTAGAGGACACCAACATGAAAATGTTACAATCCATAATAAGAGGCCAATAAATGAAAGCAATCATGCTTCAAAACACTATGGTAGGAAAAATAACTTTCCATTTGAACCTAGGGGTAAGTACTTTTCTATATTAGTATATGGATTAGTTTAGTTTCTTTCATGTTATTTTTTTCTTTCATGTTCGTTGTTTCTATATAGTGCCTTTTTATATATATTTGTTTTCTCTTGCTTTGTTCCTTGATTTTATAAAAGTCCTTTTGGACAATTCTCAACTCAAAATTCACCTAATTTATTAGAAACTCCATAAGTTCAGGTATACAAATATGAACCTTAAGCAAGTGTTGACCATGGATTTGAAATGTAAGTTGTGTGTTATGGTTTGGATAAAATAGTAAGGAGTAAGGGATAGGTTAATTATTACATAATATTTTTAATAGTTTTTTGATCTAAACTAGGTCTTAAGAAGGATTACACATATGGGATGAAAGCTTGAATCATTATAACATAATCATGTTTGCACTTAACAAACATCTTTGCCTAAGAGAAAGGCTTTAACCATAGGTGATAGTCTGGAGATAAAACACTTAAACAAATACCTAAACATGGATAAACTAGTTCCCAACCTCTACTAGAAAGCCAAAAATGATATATATTTTTTTAAATAGTAGCTTGTTTCCAAATCAAAATCTTTCCAAGAAAATTTGATTCTAGTAATCTACACCAAGGCTATGGATGCCTAGTTGGCAGTGAAGTAAGGTCATGAGTAGAGCCAAAGGCATATCTATCAGGGTTATAGATGCCTAGCTGGGAGCAAAACAATGCCAAAGCCTTCCCTAAGTCAAAGCATGGTTCTTAATGGATATCTAAATAGCTTTTAAGTTAATGTTGATGGTTAAAGGCATGAAATATGGAAGTTATTTCCTAAATCTCATAAAAAATAGTAAGTGGAATCAAATCACACACATATCATGACTAGGTATTGATGTTTAATCCCAATTCTGTATGTGTAAAGCTCATTTCATCCATGAACTGATCTAAATAATGGTACTTAATCAAGTGGGATAAGTAGCCTAAGTATTTTCTTGAACCAAAGTCTCTAAATTCTAGCATATTGATATGTTTCCCTTGGAAGTCACCATTTGTTAAGGTCAACATACCCCCATTTCTAAAAAAATGGGGACCCTTGTGTCAAATTATGCAAATTTGTGCCTTAAAATTTAAAATTCACTTGATCAAAATGTCACTAGCATGTTTGCACATTATTTGTATTTGAAGATCATCCACATGATGGTATGGTTGGTTTATTTTGTTCATTACTCTAGTTTAATCTTGCCTAATGTTACTAACAATGGATCTTCTTATTTCAACTTACAGGTCTAGTGGGGTCAATTCAAAATAACAATTTTTGGTTTTCATAATATTAATGGTTTTATCTAAATTTGGCCTTTTACTAGCCTTTAGCATAGTAAAATCCAAATCAAAACTCTTGTTCAAGAAACCCTAGCTTAGGCCCTTTGAATCAAATTCAAAATTGGTAGGAATAAATTATGTGGGAATGCATTAAATAGAATTAGTATAATTTTTATACTAAGGTTTTGTTGTGTTTAAACGTAACCTACCCTTAGTGTAAAAATTATATGGTTGGTACATTTATGTCTAGATCCCCTTATTCCTTTCATCTTAATCACAGTCTAAATTTATTGTTTACAAGATCCATTTATTATGTTCCTAGCTTGGTCTAAAGTAATGCATGACCCCTTTTTCTATAAAATTCGGCTAAAATCTTAGTCCTAAATTCTTATTCATGTTTATTAACATAAATAAGACCTTAGTCATAGGACTTTATCCTAAGTTCCATATGTCTCTGAGTCATAACTTAAACACCATGTTCCTTTGCATGATCAAATACCCACATTTACTCAAGTGAAGTTAATTAGATGGTGTAAGATGAACCCAATAAGTCAAAGACTTTAATCCATGAAACCAATTGTGCTTGACCCCACAGATTGAGATAGATGATCCGCATTCACTCGAATCACCAAGATCTAACATCATGAGATCAAAATGGGTCCCCACTATTTTATGACATAGACTTAACCTAATTTTTTACCCTAAGGTTTTAATTATATTTATTAATACAATAAAACCTTAGGCTAAAATTTTATGTTATGAATTTATTTGAAGTGTCCTTTCTCATGTTTCAATATTAGGATTTATGCTTATCTAACAAAGGGTCATTTTTATCATATTTATAACTTATCTTAAAGACCTTAGACTAAAATTTATTTGAATTTATTCATATGAATAAAAATATTAGCCTAAGACTTTGGTCTAAATTCTATATTATAAGGCTTACTCAATATATTTTTTCTATAGGAACCAATCACATTTGATTACCTAGATCATGATAAATGACTCACTTTTGATCAAATGAAGTTAATCCAGTGGTGCAAGATTAAAGTTTAAAAGTCAATCCATGGACCCCAGTTAAAACACTAAGCATCTTGCTAAAGATATCATATATGCACTTGAGCATATAAATCTAGATCAATGGAGTGTATCAAGTCAATAATAGTTAATAGATCTCTTATTTAATGTGAGAATTCCACATGGAAATAAAATGTTAACTAGCAGGTGTAAAGCTCAGAAGTCTTAAAAGACTTCTAAGTAGCATAAGCTCAGAGCCTAGTACACATTAAATCTTGAGCACATTTTAAATATCAATTGTACACATTGATTCATACTTATATGATCTAATGGTGTAAGATCAACTTATATTTTTTAAAGGGCACAAAAAGATAGAGTAGTCACCACATGGCACGAGAAAAAAAAAATGAACCAAAAAGTGATAAATGGTAATCTCAGCAAATAATCCCAAATATATGTTTAAAATTTATTATCACACACCTATCAATGATGTCCAAATTAACATCAAATGATGGTTATGAGGACATCAATTTTAATATTCCAAAGAGCCTCAATGATGTGTTTAAAATTGATGTTCATGCACCCATCAAAGACATTCATGCAGACGTCAAATAATGGTAATGAAGATGTCAATTTCAAGATAGTTAATTGGATCCAAATTCAAAGGCAACAATCATTATTTGAATAATAATGAGTAATTCTACCACAAAAATGCCACATAGATAGAAAATCACAAAACTGAAGATTTTGTGGGCTCAAAAAGGCAAAAGTATAAATCTAAGGATCTAAATGAAGTCTAAGGCACAAGTTTACTTAAGTGAAAATATCCACTAGATTTAAATCTATAAAAGGACCTATAGAAGAACCATTACATCTAAAAAATACCTAAACTAATTCACAATCTATCACAATTGAGTTTAGGAGATCAAATCATCATCTGAGCAAGTGAAATTGAGTCTAGGATCAAATTGTAGGCCATTAATGAGAAATATAAACAAACTCATAGCCATGGAAGCCAAAAAAAAATCCATAGAAGGTATATAGCTCTATTTTACCTCAGACATAGAGGGGAGAATCTTCAAAGACACAAAATTCAACATAGTATCTTTAAACATGGGAGACAACTATTGGTCTAAGTTTTTTTGGATTATTGAGGAGATACCTACCATCACCAAGGAAGATGAGAAGAACACATCAGTTAAGGGAAGGTACTATAACTTAGTTTCCATTCAAATGACAAGACTTCATTACATTATGGAAAAACCATAGTTACTTCACTGCAGAGATGTTCTCTCCCATACTTTAAAAGATTTCAAGATTGAAAAGGGCATGTTAGTCAATGAACATACTCAAAAAAGTATATATTATATCTCTCCCATTAATTTTGAGAAATATCATAAGTTTCCCAATCCCCAAGTAGATGTATCCATAATCAATGAATGCGATAATAATAATGACATGAAAATTATCCTCATTCCATGGCTATAATCTAGATATCAAGTCTTTTCTAGTCTCAATAACAATATCCCTATTAGCCAATTCTAACCTGGGATCATAATAATTATGACTTTAATGAAAATTCTATGTGGAAATCCCATCACCATGACAAAATATAGGTACCCTTAGTATATTTTATGGTTAAGAAGGATCTCATCCCTCCCATTGGCAAGTTTGTTAGTACATGTTTATATAGGTAGATTTTTGCAATTAGGAAAAGGACTAGGAACCAATTCTACATGATGTCTTACTTGTTATATGCCATCTTTGCCACTACCAAGATACCTAAATTTATAGGATGGTCACCTGAGGGGACATAGATAACATCCTAGTTCTACTCAAATTTTCACATATTCAAGTTAGGGACCACATTAATTTCATCTATGATTATGTATATCCAGTCGTGAATGAGGCCATAACTAAAAACCTAATGGCAAGAGTTAGTCCTTTATTCAAATAGTCAATTAAATCCATTAGTGACATATGGTTTTACCTATATCACATAATCATCAAGATTGAGGGGATCCAATGCATCCCACTTAGGCTACCAGTCCATGTGTCAAACAAGCTAACTTAAAAAAAGGTAGAATACTAGATATGCAATGGTGTATATGGTGTGTGAAAAATCAAGATGAAGGCATTGATACATACTCTACCCATGACCATTGACAACATTATATTTCAGCAATGGGATAATATTAAGGTTGTTTCTAGACACAGACCCTCTTTCAAACTACAACATGGTGAATTAAGATAGTGGGATCCCTAAGGAAAGGTAGTGGGGAAGTTGAAATCAAAAATGATAAGTGTAGGATATGAACATCTTCATATTATCTATGACTCAAATTACATAAATGCATCATCCTTCATTGAAGTGTTGGCACGATTTAAAAAGCCCAACATCAACCTAGAGGCTCTATTGATGAGAGATAATAAAGGAAATGATAATATATGGCAACTCAGTCCAAGATAGTACCATTTTATATGGGGTCAATCCTCCATACCTCCTCCACACATCCATAATCACAAAAAAAGATCCAAAAGTCTCTGGTATAAACTAAACATACACCCATAAAAAGGGGACCTGGTGAGGTGGCATCATCTTTAACCCAACCTAAAGAACCATGGTCACCAATTGAATTCATTGATGTAGTAGCATTGGATCCTGGTGAAATAGTAGAAGATGTACTAAAAATGTTATCCAATGCTTATAAATCATATGAGGAATATGTCCAAGTAGAGGAGGATCAGGTTGAGGAAACAAAATAAGAGAAGGGGAAGGAAGTGATAATGAATTTTGTCCCTATTACCACACCTACCCAAAAGAGGAAAATAATCCCAAGTTAACCTTAACTCATCCTTTAATTGAGGTCATCCTTTTTAGTGAGGATAATCCAATTCATGGCCTAACTCTTCTTGAATGATTATATATGTAAAATTATAGAATATCCTTACCATGAACCACCCTTGGGACATAACAAAATCTAATAATATAACTGTGCATGATGAGCTTAAGCCATAGATTATGACCTTAAAAAAGGAAGAAAAATAAAAGATGGATACCCTAGGGTAGTCAAGTGGGACATGAATAAAAACTTCAAAGCCTCCAAAAGTGACTCAATCATCAATATGAGTTTAGTTTAATCTAGAGACTACCAGTTTGGAAAGGGTGATTTAAAATAAATCCATGGTTGGTGGGGAAGAATTCAACCTCCAAAAGATAGAGACATTCACAAGTCTGACACTTATTAAAGGCCAAAATCTAAGAGAAGATAGGATATTCAAAGAAAATATTTTTATTGTAGATTAGGCATAATACTAATAGTTACAAACCATGATCAAGGGCCTCTTACAATAAAATAAAATTTGAAGGAAGTTGTCTTATAAATACATGAAGATAAATTTAGTAATTTTGAGGACACCATGATTGAACTATTTAATTCTTTAAATTCATCGATAAGTAGGTAGGGAGTAATGGAGAATCAAATCACTAAGGCTAAATGCCAAGTTGGTCAATGGTGGGATTCATGTTACAAAGTGAAAGAATTGATCAAGGCCTTGACTAAGAACCTAGTCCCTAAATTTTGGATTATCAACTTAGCACATTTAAATATGGCTATGGCCATATTGGTTGACAAGCCCTAAGTGATTGGTCTAAGTGAATAGAGGACCTAATCAAGGACTTAAAACAATAAGAATGTGGAATGTTGTATATCTTGGATAATTTGATTAGGGAACCCATAACCCTTAGCTCATTAAATCTTATAACTAATGAAGAGTTCAAGCACATGACATTTTAGCTTATATAAGAGGTGAGAATCTAGGGGTAATGGAAAATAATAGATGACAATAATAGGATAATAGGCCTCCTTCTATCATCTAAAGAGAAAATGGGAAATGCAAGGGGCATCAAGAAAGAAATAGAGAAACTTGAGAAGGACCTCAAGGACTTAGAATATCATGTAACGTATATATTCTTGAATCCTATTATTGACCTCAAATTTATCAATAATAAACACTATAGGATGAATATTCTTCATCAAAAATAGGAAACTACATCAATACATGAACTTCAAGTTAATTAGGAATATTATTTTGTAAAACTTTGTAGTATTTTTAAAATAGAATATCCTTTTTGTAAAGGAATGTGCAAATTGTAAGCAAATTACCTATATGTTAGTCCACTTGGGAAAGATTAATGTATTCTAGGACTTTTATAGAAAGGATAGTTGTCTTTACACTTGTAATTTTCTAATTGGATATGACTGACTGACATACTTCTTTGATTTATATAAAAGGAATATTGTCATTTGTGAATAGGGGGAATTTTTTAGCCAAATCATTGTAAACTTGGATAAATTAATATAATCAAAGAATTATGAAAATATTATCCAATATTTAATTGTGTTCACTGTTATCATGTCTTCTCTCTCACTTTCTTATTCTAATTTCTAGATTTTATTGGTTCGCATGAATTTTTGGTGTGTACCTTTAATTTAAAAGTTTTTAACTTGTGACATTGCTAGGTTGACTAAAAATCCTAGGTTTATTTCATTTTATTAATCTTCTTTAATTTGGGCTAATCTTATTTTCTTGCAAGGTAAATATTTATATTGAATCTTGTTGTTATTTGCATTATTTCTACCTTCCTTAGAATCTTGTTTGATGTGTAATAGGATTTATGATTATGATACTTCATGTTATAAATTGGTTAAGTGAATGTATAGATGATATTTTAACTTTTTCTTAATATTTGGAATGAATATTATCAATATCTCTTTTCTTCCATACCCTTCCTTTCTCTCCTTTTCAACTACATCACTTTAGCTTAATTCATATTGCAAATATCCATCTTAGATTAGTCCCTAGATTTGTTCTTGATCATAGTTCATTGATCTTAGCATAAATACTTAATATTTTTTATATATTTTGTATTTATCCATGGTATCTCATAAACACAAAATATTATAAATATTGTGAAATAGTCACTTGTTCCACCCCTATTTCATTAAATATAATATGATTATCATAACTTTCAACTCATGCATCAAGTTCTTAGGATATCTAAAATGAGAAGTGTTATTAAAAAACTCTAATAAACTATGATACATATTAATAAATCAACACAACCACCAAATTTAAAGGTAGGTTTCACTCCTTGATAAAGAACCAACTTAGCCAAGACCACCTTGATCACCTCAAAACACCTTGTTGCTCAACCAATAGATGGTGACCTCTTTTTTTATCTCTTTGTCTTATCTATTTGAATTATATTAATTGTCATAAATTAGGAAAACATATCTGATATAGATTTTATAGTCTCTGAAAAGATAATTAACTCATTTAAATCTTTATTTACTCTAACTCTCTCAAAATTATCTCCTAGATTTACTAATTCAATATGCCTCTTACTAGGCTTATTAGGTTAATTGACTTTGACATGAACATGTAAAAAATCTATTATATGTTCATCATAGTATATATTATATATTAATATGGTATTCAATTCCTCCTTCTCCTTCACAATTTTCCATCTTATTCACTCATTATATCTCTTATCTATTACACACATAATTAGGCCAATTAGGCCTTGTATAAATACACATCTTAATATCACTTACACTCTTGGTCAACCAAGATACTAATACATCAAGTTAAAACCCAATATATGTCTTAGGACACATTTAATTCAATAATAAATCAAATTATGATCTGCATTAGGTCAGCCAAACACATTTATACCTCAATCTTCTTCTAGGCCTAATAGAAACCTTAGGTCTATTCTCTCCACAAAAAAACTTGAACCTATATGGCCTAGATGGCCCTAAAAAAAGAACTCAAACCTTTCAAATTTTTTTAGAAATGTAAAATAACCTCATCCATTATCAATAAGTCACAAATACTTCATTCACACCTTGAAAGCACCATTAGGCCTTAAAGACCTATTAGGCCTAATTATCTCAAAACCACTATCTTTAAATATGAAGCTCAAACAACCTGTAGAGACAAATTATAAGAAAAATAAACATATGTATGTAAAACTCATGACCTCAGGGTCATAATTAAACTCATTATAATCCATCACTTAGGATCCAAATACTCAGGAACACCTCATCAAAAATCTCACTTAGAATTGCCAATTTACTTAGAAACTAATCCTTATCAATTTGACCTCAAACATTAGTATAGGAACTTTGAAACACTCCATATGCATGTAAAATATCCCATTATATATATATATATATATATATATATATATATATATATATATATATATATATATATATATATATATATATATATAACATCAACCTATTATTTAAACACTTCCAAATTGGGAATAATGACTAATAAACATCAATTTTACCAATACACAAAAAACTATCATAATCCCTAAAAACATAGTCCTAGAAAATGTTGTTTTCAACTATTCTAACGACACTTATAATAATTTTCATTCACATTAATATTTACTGTGTAATATGTATAACATCCTCCAATAGATATATCATAATTTATAATGTCAACTATTGGTCTTATAGACCAATTTGTTGACTTTATCTTTCATAGTTATTGCTCAGCTAGACAAGCCATTTTGGCTTTCATATTTTAAATTATTATACTTACCCTCAATCATTTATAAATAATTTATTGGTCATATATATTGTAAAAAACATAAAATTGTGCACTAGATACATTAAATCATGATATAACATCTCAAACTCATCACTCCATCTTATATACCCAGAATTACCATTCTACCTTGAGTACCAGTCATGGTGATTATGTTTTTTAGCACTATGTGCAAAATTTTAATAAAGTTTGATACATTTATGTAATATTATGATATAATTATGTAAATATCATGTATACATATATATATATATATATATATATATATATATATATATATATATATATATATATATCATGGTATAGTGATAATAGTGGTCTTAAAAACCATTCTCTCAACTTTACATCTTTAATATCTCATCTTCACTAGATAGGTCATCTTGTGAATAGTGATAATAGTGGTCTTACAAACCAATCTCTCAACTTTAAATCTTTACTAGATAGGTCATCTTATGAACAATATTTTAAATATTTTCATTTACCTCCAAAACATATAACCAATACTTAAATGTTTTATATGTCTTTTAAAACAAACCCATGCAATTTTCACCATTCCTAATCCATGACAACTTATCCTTGATCTCATTCTCACTTGTGCCTATTTTTCTCACTATCTACCTCACTAGGATTTTTTGTGTGATAGTTTAACTTCCATGACTAGTTTATAATTTTTAAAGTTTATAACCTAATTATAAACCACCATTAACATGAATTAAAATTCATAAATTTAAACCTCCATCCATTTTTTAACTTTGACTAAGTTAACCCTTCCTGCTATACCAATTTTTTGATAAATAAGTACTTTTATGTGGGGTATAATTACTCTCCTAAAAAACCATTTACACTTAGAGATACCTAGGAGATTCCACTACATGATATAATAATCAAACTATATTTTCAATCCCTTTTGATCCATTTCCATCAATATATTCCATATCGAGTCACTATGAGGGTTTTAGACTAGTTTCCATTCTTAACATTTGTTCATAAAGCTTTATCCCTAACATCAAATCCTAATGATTTAAAATAATTTATAGGACCATTTAACATCTCTCCATACATTAAATATTCACACATGTCAACAAACATCAAAAAATGCCTCTCGATCTTAGAAACCCTTACTCTGCATATTCTAGAAACCTCAAGATAGCATTTCAAGCATTTTCTTCAAAATATGACCTCATAAAACACTAAAATAACTGAAAAAACATGTAAAATATTTATCCATAGTCACCTTTGCAATATATCCTTGGAAAATTAATCTCATGCCTCGATAGGCCACCATCTTTCACTTTGCTCTATAAGTTTTTGACTTGTAAGCCATACTTAGACCTTGAACACACCTTGAAACCTATTTCAATACTCTCAAAACATTATAATCATGTCATAAAACCTTTTAACATGCTCAAACACTTCCAATTATTTTATAATAAGCCTGATACTACTCACCTCAACATGGTACCAAACTTATGCCTTCTCACTAAGATAAGACTAGGCTTAAAAAACACCTTGTCCATAAAGACTTACTTCTTATAAACTTAGTCAACATTGACCTTATCATAATAAAAAAATTAAGACAATAAACACTCTCTTTTTTATGATCTCTCATATAAATATAAAACAACACTTCTCATAATCTTGTCATAGTATAACATTGTGCCAAGACCTTATGTAAAACATAAGAACATACTATAACATGATTAATCCATCATGATTACTTACCATGAATATTCACAATAACACATATAGTACATCAATTACACTCAATTACATTTTAAATAAATGACAACATTCATTCCTCAACACAATAATAAGAACATACCTCAACAATCCCCACTCTTTGTCATTGATGGTAAACATTCTAAAAAAGTAGATCATTCTCATCTCTCTGAGTTGGAGCTCACCCAAACTGGTCTCTATACCAATATTATCTCTCTCTCCCTTTGAAATTAATGAAAAATATTCATCTATGACAATACTACCATCTATTCTTTGGACGTGAAACATGTTTTCTCCCAAACAAGATGAATCCTCCTCACATAAACCAAACATGAACGCAACTCATAGAAGTACTAAACCATGCTCCCCTTAGTATTATATAAACCTAAAACACGTGAAAACCACTCTCCTTAGTGTATATATATAAACTGAGGAAGGAACTCCCCCTTTGACAAGGCATATTCTTAGTAATGACAACCATCTTCAATTAGATCTCATAAAAACTTAAACACATTAGTCTTATCAATAGAATTATTTCAAAGGTAAAATATTAGTCATCCATATACAAACATATTAAATGTACATATGTCATATCATAAGATAATTCATGCATCCATATATTCACTTTATGTTTGACAAGCCATCATGGCTCATACTAGCTCATAATAACTTCCATGTAGCAAACTAACAGTTAGGTCTATCAGACCTCATTCCCTATGGTAGACCTTTGTCATACATTGTTTTCATCAAGATATGAAAAATGAGACTAAAATAACAATACCTTGATCCTTTATGACCTTAATGTCTTCTCAGTGCATGTAGAATGTTTAACTCTTCATACTCACTCAATTAACCAACTCTATAATCTTCTTACTATTTTTACATGGTTTCACTATGCTTTTCAAGATTATACCTCAATGATATTACTTAAGGAATATATATCATTTTAATTTAATCTTTATTTATCCTTATATTATCGTTGTTCTCATAGACTACTTTGATCTAATGTTCACATTGGTTCTATAGCCCAATATATGCCCCACTTGACTATTAAGACAAGCAGAGCACTATATAAATTTTCTTGAGCACTTAGATCACTTCAATTCCTCATTAATAATTTCAATATTCTCTATATGATGTTCATTAAAATCCATAAGTCCTTAGAAGCTCATTCACTTCATGAAATCTCATCTAGGTCTTACAATCCCATGGAGTCTTGAAACCCTCATTTCATGCCAGTCATGTCATATGCTCAAACACCTAAATCATCACCCAAACTAACTATAAAAATCATATATGAAACTCACATTATTTCACAATCAACTACCTCCAACAAGATTTTGAAACCAATTCCAAAAATCAACATAGATCAGGCTCACAACCAATTATCTTCATGAACATATTGGTCTTGCAAACCAATATACAACTCAAATTTATTCATGACTACTACATATCTTCTTGGTATACAAACTTATGCTTGGATCTCATTAATAATCTATAAATCTCCCCCTGAAACCAAATAACCACCACACTTCCACTAGTTGATGAGTGTCCCTATGAATATCAATGGAGTTAGCCTCTTCTATAGGGTACTAGAACAACATAAATTTAGGAGATTCCTAGATATCCAATCCACTCTTCTCAGCCACCTTGTAATCGTAATACTATTAGTATCTATTTAGAATCCATTTGGACCTAACTAGAACATTTGAGTTATATTCCTTGTCATCCTTCTTCTTCTCTTTGACTATCTTGTCAACATATGCAAACAAAACATGTTCTTTATATTACTTCACTTCTTATCCTTATTTTACCAAAACAAAGAATTCATCTTGACTCTTGGGCTCAATATGATAAACTTGAGTGTCTTTGTTTTTGACACAATGCTTGAACCTTCTTATGAACTTAAGAAGCTACATTTACCTTGACATATTTTGAGGTCCTATTTACTCTAATTAGATAGATTATAGTAATTTGACCAACCTTATGAAAATAGTAACAAACTACATCACTCATACCTCTTGCTTGATGATGACTATGATTTCCCTTTGACACATTAATTATCCTTCCATAGTTCCATGAATGCTCATACCTTGAGACCTTTATTATGGAATTAGAATGCCTAATTAGCATTTTCATGTTACTCTTCATGTTGGCACATTCCTTGACTTGATATGACTTTTATTTCTCTTTTTCAAACTCACTTATATTAACTTCAAGCTATTCATGCTCAACTTTCAAGAAAACTCGATCGATATTCAATTGATCATACTTAACCTCATTTGATATAAAAAATTTATTTAAAACCCATAATTGATCCTTAATATCCTAAATATTCATCTCATCTACTTTGGATTCATTATCCTTCTTAGTCCTCAAGGTGCATACCTGCTCATTAAGGATTTTGACCTTAGATCTCAACTTTTGATTCTCTTTGCGTAGTTACTTAGCCATTTTATAATTATAGGATCATCTTAAAGTTATCAATATTATTCAAAGGATCTGATTGATACCAATTTTTTGAATCACAACCATTGATAAGGGGTGAATCAGTTCCTTGAAAACAAGCAATAAATTTCACTTATCATTTTTGAAGCATTCATTCAAACACATACATCAACCAATGCATAAACAAGCATCCATATACACATATAACATATGAACACAATATATATGTGGTAAACCATCATAGGGGAAAATAAACAATGAAATATATCTTGGATATTTAATGAATCAATATTTAGTGAGACACCACTCCCATAAGGAACACTAACCTGTCATTAGCCAAGCACCAAATAAACTACGCCTTTAAAATGCACCAACATGAAAGGAGGAAACAACCCCATAAGTGACTCAAAACCAACTAAAACACTTATATTACCACCAAATTACAAGGCATATCTCACTCCTTGACAAAGCAACAACTTAGCCAAGACCAATTTGATCACCTCAAGACACCTTAAACCAATAAATGGTGACCACTTTTAAAACTCTCTATCTTATCTATATTAATTACACTCAATTTCATACATCAAGAAAAAATATCTTATGTATATTTTATATTCTCTAAAAATTCAATCAACTCATTTATCTATTTATTTACTCTTACTCTCTCAAATCTATTTCTTATACTTACTCGCTCAATATGCCTCTTACTAGGCTTATTAGGTCAACTAACCTTCACATCCACATGCATCAAATATATTATATTTTCATAATGATCTCTCTAATCTCTTATTATTTACTTCAGTTCATCCTTCTCCTTCAAAATCCATACTATTATTCATTTATTATATCTCTTATTTGTTGCACACACAATTAGGATAGTTAGGCCCTATATAAATACACATCATAAGATCACTTACACTCTTGGTAAGCCAAGATAATAATGCATTAGATTAAAACCCAAAAAAATTCTTATAAAAATTTAAATTAAATAATAAATCAAATTAGAATCACCATTAGGATGGCCAAACACACTTAGACATCAATCTTTTTTAGGCCTAATAGAGAACATAATGTATTAGGTCTATCCTCTCCATAGAACAAATCAAACATCTATAGCCTAGATGTCCATCAATAAAGAACTAAAACCTTTATAAAACTTATATGTAAACATAAAATAACCTCCTCCATGCTAAATATGTCAAAAACCCTTCATTCACACCTTGGAAGCACCATTAGGCCTTAAAGACATATTAGGCCTAATTATCTCAAAAATATTGTCTTAAAAGATGAATCTCAACCAACCCATAGAAATAAATATTAGGAAAAATACACATATGTATATAAAATTCATGACCTTAGGGTCATAATCAAATTCATTAAACTCCATCACTCAGGCTCTAAGTACTTAGGAATACCTCATCAAAAATCTCACTCAAAACTGACAAGTTGCTCAAAACTAACAAGTTGCTCAAAACCCAATCATTATCAATATGAACTCAAACATTAGTATAGGAACTTTAAAACAATCCATATTCATGTAAAATATCATATGTCATATATATACAATCATCCAACTATTGAAAAACTTCCAAACTAGGCATAATGACTCAGAAACATCAATCTTACAAACACACAAAAAACTATCATAATCCCTAAAAACATAGTCATGATGAATGTTATTTTAAAACATTATAAGGACACTTAAAATACTTATAATTCACATTAATAGTTCATATTTGATCTATATAACATCCTCAAATATAAATATATATATATATATATATATATATATATATATATATATATATATATATATATATATATATATATATATATCACAAGTTCTAGTGTCAACCATTGGTCTTGTAGACCAATTTATTGACTTTCTCTTTCATAGTTCTTGCTCAAATAGACAATCAATTTTGGATTCCATATTTAAACTTATTATACTAACTCTTAGCCTTTTATAAAGCATTTATAGGTCATACATATCCCAAGTTCCATTAAAATGTGCACTAAATACATTAAATCATGGTATAATGTTTTAAACTCATCATTCTATCTTGCATACCTAGAACTACCATTTTACCTGGAGGAATGGTCATGGTGATTATGTCTTTCAACACATGTGTGGGAAATTTATGTAACAATATTATACATATAGGTTGTTAATCCTATGTGTCTATCTTAGGTGTCTAGCATTTTTTCTTATTCAATAATATTTTCATTATCATAGGAATAGGAAGAGTAATTTGGAATGTCAAATGAATAGTCTTTATTAGTCTATTAAATGTAATGTTTGATCTCATTTTAATTTTAATCATGAAATAGAAATTTAATTATCACTGCAAATAAGATTATCTGACTTATCATTGGTATTAGAGCCTAAAATTTCAATTACTAATTTTTCATTCTTTCTCCTCTTTTCAAGCTATGGTCCACAAATTCTTATTTTCAAATTGGTACTATAGCCTATCACCTATTTTGGTGCTAACATGTGTGTAGATGAAGTTTTAGTGCATTTATTTTTATAAAGAATCTACAAATTTATGAAGCTAGATGTCAACCTCCTATTGCTATGACCTGACCTAAATAGATTTGTTTGGTTATATTTTGGTGTTATTATCAAGAGTCATGACCTTTATTTTTGATGATTTTCTATGCCACAATTAGACTGATATGGTATATTCTTTGAGACTATGACCTATATGATTGCATTTTGAGAAGTATTGAAAGGAAAAGTATACTACACAGAGCCTTTTATTAGTGTTGTAAAGAATGCATTTTTCCTAGTATTTACTATGCCCTTAGACTAAGAGCTACATTTAAATTTTGTTTGAATGCATGGTATTTGGGGTTGAATTTTTTTAAACATTAAAATCTACATCATATGGCTATGTAGAAGTGTGGGATTAAAGGCATAGAAGTACTAATGTAACATAGACTGATCTAGGTAGCCTGTCTATTTTGTATGGTGTCATTGTTTTGAAGATAAGCATGTGATTTTTTATTTCAATTAGAGGATTTGCATTTCATTTTATTCAAATATTTTTTTTCATATAAGAGGAGAGGAGGTATATATTTTAAGTTTTTTAATTTGAGAAGAAAATTTTAATTTTTAAATGTCCTTTTCCAAAATTTGAAAATATTTAAACTTGAAGGCATTTAAAAATTTGAGCAATATTTTGTCTTGAACAAGCTCCTCTATGTATATTTGGGAAAAAAAATGAAATCACACAATTCAAGGAGAAATAAGGAGAGATAATCTTTTACCCATTTATGTATGTTAAAAATTTTAAATCCAAAAATCAAGAAAATTTGAGTATATTGATGTATGAAGTTTTCTTTATAAACCAGTATTAATGACAAAGTGAATCCTTTTTAGTACCTTTGTGTATATAAAAAAATGGACCACTTTGGAGTGATAAGGAACTAATTAGGGTAAAAAAAAAAAAACTCAAAACCTCCAAAAAATCAACAAAAACTCTAAATCATGCATTCCATAAAATATATTATTGGTACTACCTTGAATGGCAAAGACAATTGGCTATAATGGGATTACAAAGTAGAGAACACACTCATCTTCAAAAATCTATGGTTTAATATTTGTGATGGGGCAAACCAACTAGTTGAACCAATAGGGAATGCAAAGGACACTCAAACATGGAAACAAATAAATTAGAAGGCTTTGGCCTTGATGAAGGCGTCAGTAGATGGAGATGTGTTTCATCATATACATAATGCAATACACCATGGGAAGAATTTAAAAAACTAAAGGACCTATTGACTCATTATTAATTAAAATTAATTTAGTTGTAGTTTAAATTGTTCAACCTAGATTTGAAAGATGGATATGTGATGAGATTGGCTTCAAATATATGAGATATAAAACATGAAGTTGAATTAACATGTGTCAAAATCAAAACATACATGATCATATTCATAAAATCACTTTTTCCCAATTATTCAACTTATTTGGAGTCTCTACAATCAAGAAATTAGTTGAAGACTCTCACATTTGACTAGTTGGTTGAAAAGATGGTGGAAAGAGAAAAAGCCTTTGGAAGGAAAATCAAAACTAGAATAAGTGAAAGTGTGTTATACACCAAAACAAATTATTCTAAACCATAAAAAAGTACATGTCTTCAAATAATGAAGGCAATAATAAGTACAATAAAAAGTACAAGGGAAAAGTTGGCAAAACTAAAAATCATGGTGTTCAAAATAAAAAATAGAATGATAACATAACCTCTATTACAAGTGGTATGATAAAAAAAGTATCCATGAGACTCATGAATGTAGGACTCCATGAGATAAAATTGAATAATAACATAAAAGTAAAGATGGAAATTCAAAGAAATAATTAAAAGAGTCAAAGTCATCCCAATTCACCATTAAATGTATGTTTTCTAGTACAGATGTTTAAGTAAACAATGTCTTGATTAGTTCCTCATGATTTTATGCTTGGGTTCTTTATACTGGCACCACTCAACATATGAATTTCTAAAAAGTGTACTTTGTGGAGTATAATGAATAAATTTTTGGCTTAGTATACCTTATAAATAGATCAAGTATACAACCATAGGAAAGAGGTACAATTCAACTTAAGTGTCCAGGGATTCCAGACTACAAACTTGAGAATGTTTTCTACATTCCTCAATTGAAAAAAACTTGTTATCCCTAGTGCTCATAAGATAATAGGGCCATTTCATTCTGTTGGATACTGGTGTTGTCACAATTATGAGAAAAAGTGATAATGCAGTTGTCTTGATTGGATATGAGGAAGGGAAATTGTTCAAACTAAGAGTTGAACAATCAAATTCAAGGAATTATTCTCATCTTATAAAAGATGGAATGTCTTCAAACATGTTTTGGCATGATAGATTTGGGCACAATCACTATAAAAACATTCATGTAATATAAAATAATGGTGTTATTGCTATGCCTACACTACCCAAATTAGATGATAAGTGTGAAGCATATATCTTCTCTAAACATGCAAGAATTATTTCTCAAGTCACAGTGGAAAGTAGATAAAAAATTATAGCTTGTTCATTCAGACTTGTGTTCTCTTTCAATCCTCTCTACTGGTGGTCATAAATACTTCATGTTGTTAATTGATCACTAAATGGTATGACATGGATATACTTTATGAAAAATAAATTATAAGCCTTTGAAACTTTTAAAAAGTTTTGAACAATGATTAAAAATGAAGAATAAATCCACATTGAGACACTCAAGATAGATAATTGTGGTGAATTCACATCAATTTTTTTTGAATCCTATCTTGACAAAAATAGGATCAAACACCATCTTGTAGTTCCTTAAACTCCACAACAAAATTGAATATTTGAAAGGATGAAAAAAACTATGATGAATATGGTTCATGTAATGTTGTATTTCAAAGGGGTAAATCTAAACTTCTTGGGCTGAAGTAGTTAAAATAATAGTAAACCTTCACAATAGATCACCATCAATAGCTCTTGAATCAAATATTTTGTATGAGATGTGGTGTGGTTACCTCTCTTTAGTGCAACATCTTTGGATTTTTTGATCCACTTTTTACACATTGATTTCAAAGGAGAATAAAAGCAAATTAGACCATAGGATTCAAAAATGCATACACTTGGGATGTTATGATTCCTCCAAGTCATTCAGGCTATATGATGAGAAAGATAAGAAGTTTCTTGTCACAATAGAAGTTGACTTTTATGAAGTTATAAAGGATAAAGATCATATTGATTGATAATTGAGCCAACTAGACAAATATGCAATGTTTATTGTTTACAAAGATGGTGATTTTAATGTTCTAGACAATGAGTGGGGGACACAAATTTGGGAATCTATTAATTTTCTATATTTCCTATACATGAAATTAAAATTCATCCTAAAGGAGAGAGTGAAACTTCATGGGATATTAAACATGGGATAGTAAAATATAGGGAAAAAATTAAGGAACTTTAGAGGATGAACTTTAATCACCTATAACATAAAACAAGATGCCTAATTGGGCCACTCAAACACTAAAAAAAATGAGTTCTAATGAAGTTGGGAAAATAAGCACTTGAAGTGCACATGCAACCTCCTTTTAACCAGAAAAGTCTATTGATGAAATTTAGGACATGATTAGAAAACTCAAATTGGATTATTCTTAGCAATAACTCAATGTTGCATTTGATTCAAAACTAAAAAATTTCAATCAAGCTAAGAATATTGACTCTTGGATAAAAATAATTAAAGATGAGTATAATTTATTGGTGAAAAATGGGTCTTGGAATTTGGTTGATCCACCATATGGTTGTAAATCGATTGGTTTTAAGTGGGTATATCATAATAAATACAAGTAAAATATCTCACTTGACAAGAATAAACAAAGGCTTATCACAAATGGGTATTCTCAAAAGGAAGGAATTTTCTAAAATGAAACCTTTGCACCTACATCAAAATGGACTACCATTCAAACCATGTTGTCTCTAGTAGCTCACAATAAATGAAAAGTTCACCAAATATATGAAAAAACTACATTTTCAAATAGAGACCTCAAGGAAACTACATGCATGACACAACTTAATGTTTTTTTAGTAAAGAGACAAGAACAAAAGGTTGTAAAATTAGAACAATTTTTGTATGGTTTGAAAGAATCCCCTCAAGCATGGTATGAAAAACTATTTGAGCACCTCATGAACATGAACATTAAAATTTTTGAATTTGAAGATGCAACTCTTTTCATCAAAATAGTCAAAAAAATAGTTGTTTTTTTGGTTGTGTATGTTTATGATTTTATCATCATAGGGAATAATGAATGGTACACTACAAAATTCAAATCAGAGTTGATGAAAATATTTGAAATGACTTATTTGGGTTATCTACATTATTATTTGGGTATTGAAGTAATTTAGAAACCAAATCATTTCTTCATCACTCAAAAAAAGTACATTGGTGACATTATGAGCAAGTTAATAATGGAATATTTTAATCCTCTTAACATGCTCATGGAACATAGTCTCAAATTGACATCTGAAGATTTAATAGATTTGGTTGATGCCACTAAATATATAAATCTCATTGGAAGTCTAATTTATGTGACTACCACTTGACTAGATATATCATTTATATATAGAGTCCTCTCAATATTCATAGAAAAACCCTAGGGAGAGCCATTGTGTAGTAGCAAAAAGTGTCCTCAAATATCTTAAAGGAACACAACATTTTGGGCTCAAATACTCTAGGGTAGGAGACTTTAAATTGGTTGTGTATTTAAATTCTGACTATGTTGGTGATCATGAAGATGGGAAGTCCACCTCAAGGTTTTATAATGAATTTGGGAATATTAGTTGTCAATTTTAAGTCTAAGAAGTAATTAATGCATGAAATATATTAAGTAGAATAAAAATATGTGGCCACTTCAGAGGTGACTAGAGAGATCTTCTTGCTTAAAAGGGTTCATTCAAATTTGCAAGAGTAATAGGTTTTTTCAACATCTCTCATGGTTGATAACACTTTTGTAATCCAGATGGAAAAGAATCTAGTCTTTCAAAACCAAACTAAGAACATAAATACCAAATTTAATTTTATTTGGAAGTATATGAATGATGGTTGTCAAGTTAAAAAATTGCATGACATCAAAACAACCAGTAGACATCTTGACAAAAGCCCTTAGATAATAAAAAATTGAAAATTTCAGAGAAATGCTTGGTATAACAAAGATCCTTATAGATTAAGGAGGGAATGTAATATTATTTTACATATTGGTTATTAATAATAGGTGTTTAGACTTTTTACTATTCAATAATCTTTTCATTCTCATAGGAATAAGAAGAGTCCTTGGTAATGTGAAATGAATAGTCTTTCTTAGTATATAAAATGTAATGTTTGCTCTCATTTTCATTTCCATTTTAATTTTGAGATATAAATTTAATTATCATTACAAATAATATTATCCAACCTATCAATTTTAATAATTTTTGATACATGTGTATAATCCTATGAAATCATTAGATAACTCTCATATAGAGAGATATCATGGTCTAGTGACAATATTTATCTTTCAGACCAATCTGTCAACTCTACACCTTCATTATCTCATCTTCACTAGACAAATCATATTGTGAATAATATTTTCAATAACCTCAAAAACATATAACCAATATGGAAATGTGTTATAGGTATTGAATAATAACCCTGTACAATTGGATCCATTCTTAATCATGACAACTTATCCCTAATCTCATTCTCACTTTTGCCTATTTTTCTCATTATCTCCCCACTAGGGTTTTTTTAAAATAGGTCAAATTACATGAATAGGTTATAATTTTTGAATTTTATAACCTACTTATAAACCACCATGAACATGAAGTACAAGTCACAAGCTTTAACCTCCATCTATTGTGCAACTTTGACTCAGTCAACCCTGCCTGCCATACAAAATTTATGACAAAAAGTACTTTTTTATGGGATATACTTACTCTCCTGATAAAATATTTCCACTTATGGATACCTATGAGATTCCACTACTCAATCCAATCATAAAACTAGGCCTTATAATACATTATGATCTATTTCTACCAAGATCTTCCATATTAAGTCACTATGAGGGTTTTAGATTAGTTTCTATTCTTAATGGTTGTTCATAAAGCTCTATCCCTAAAAGCAACTCCTAATTCTTAAAAAATATTTATATTATCCTTTTCCATCTCTCCCTAAGATCTCAAAATCACATGTAATAGTCACACATGTCAACAAGCATAAAAATTATCTCTCATGCTTGGAAACCTTTACTTTGCATACTCTAGAGACCTCAAGACAACATTTCAAGCATTATTATTCAAAATATGACCTCATACAAAATGAACATAATTTAAGAAACATTTAAAACCTTTATCCATACTCACCTTTGCAATCTTTCCTTGGAAAACAAGTCTCATACCTCAATAGGCCACCATCTCTCACTTTGATCTCTAGGTTCATGACCTATAAGCCACACATAGAACTTGAACAAACCTTGAAACCTCCTACACTACTATAAACACCTCATACTCATTTTATAAAACATTTTACCATGTTAATACACTACCATTCTTATTATCATAAGCCTTAGAATACTCACCTCAACATGCTACCAAGCTTATGCCTTCTCACTAAGATAAGACTAGGCTTCACAAAACACCTTGTCCATAAAGACTTAATTATTATGAAAATAGTCAATAATTATCTTATCATAATAATAAATTTTATATATTCAACACTACCTTTCTAATTATCTCTCATATAAACACAAAACAACACTTATCATAAGCTTGTCACATCACAATATTATGCGAAGACCTTATGAAGAACTTAATAACCTACTAAACCATGCTTAATACATCATGATTACTTAACATGAATCCTCAAAATATCACTTATAAGACATCAATGACAATTACATTTTACATAAATTTTAACATTAATGCCTGAACATAACAATAATAACATACCTCAACATACACCACCCTCTTCAATGATGTTCTCCCTCTATCACACACTAAGGGATGTATTTGTCCTACATCCACCTCACAATAATGAATATATTTATCCCAAAACATCATTATATCCATAAAATATTGCTATATAATTAACAAACATGATCATAATGTATATAATAAAAATCAAATCTATCTATAGTAAACCAACCATGTAAATTAAGCAACTTATAACTATCCCATAATCATTATATGGCATAAATATTAATCAAATAATAGTTAATCAACCAAAAACCATAATAATAAATGGATCAAACTTATTATTTATCTTAGATAGAAATCAAGATGTGATAATTTGGATGAGAGATAATCATTAGCCCAATGGGCTGCATTCTTAGATAAGATTTATCCTAGGTTGAGAGTGACTTTATTTGACATTTAAATTTGTCCATTAAAAACATGAAGAAGGTGGTGATATGAGTTTTTATAAAAATTAGTGTTGTTTCACAAGTTATATGGCAAAGTACCACTATAAGTTATAGCCTTGTGTTAGTCTATATAGATAATTGAGCACTCCATGATTTTAGGGATGTCATTTGGGTCCATATCATGCATGATATGTATGGTATGTTTTCCAAAGGGTAGAAGATGATGGGTCTCATGTTTTTTATTAGCTCTTGGATATATGAGAGGTTACCCATGTATTAACTAATTTCACTACCCATTGTGGTTGATGATAAGTTAACTCAAGTCTTGAGGTGGAGACAAGACCATGTTGCATGTAATGTGACCCATTTTCTTGCATTATAAATGATCACACAAGGGGATACTATGTGATAGACCTATATACACATAAAAAATATATGACCTAGTTATTTAACTATTATGATAGGGTTAGTACATGTATATATCATGTTTCACTACACATCTTGGGTATAGTTATATCCTATGACACATTTACCAAGATATTTTAGACTCCCCCATCTGATGTCCCCTTTAGTAGTGCCTACTTATTGGGCATGACAAGATAGAGAGATGATAAGGATAGGATGTGGAGGGGTACCTATATAGATACTAGTGATTAGGCCCTAGAGTGCTATGCCATGAAATGGTTGATCATGATAGTAGGTTGTAGTGGATCTAGTAGGGGAGAGGTGAACGATGTGGATCAAGACATATAGTAGGCTCAAAAACAAAGACAATAGTGACAAACACATCCACATTAAATATATAAGAACTTATAATATGAGGGGACAAAAGCATGTGTTATAGCACAGTGAGGCCTAATAGCCTCTTCAAGACATAGTTGGTCTATGGAAGTATCCCTGAGGAGAGTATCATGGCATGTTTGAGTGATGTCACTTGGGTTTGCACTGGTGTGAAAGCATCATATAGAGAAGGTGCTAAATGGGTGAGTGAATGGATAAATTATGATTAATGAGACTAACATTGATGATAAATGTTTTTATTTTGATTTAAGTTTTTTATAGGACACTAATTACATTGTGATTATGGTATATAGATTATTTTGAGATATATATGTGATTTAAAGCCTATCTAGTTTTGGTTTTGCAGACCCTATGATGAAAGAGAATAGATGGGGATCCCTAGTTATGGATTAAAACCATGTAATTTTTGATGGGGTGTTATCACCATATGACCCCACCATATTATATGATCCTATGGTTTATTCTACCCTAGACTAGGTGGGCTAGTTTAGACTAGTAGGAAAGGCTATGCGATAACCTGAAGCATGAGATTATGTGATAAAACCACTAACATGGGTTGGAGAGGGACATACATAAGTTTGGTAGACCTAGAATAAGAGACAGTGATGTACATGGCCACCACTATCTAATTTGGATAGGTGAAATTCCAAGTGGCCAAAATACAGGGATAAGTTACTAGTTTGATATCCTAGACTACCTCATTATAACATACTATTTAGAGGGGACAATTATAGAATCTATGGGTAGCATTGCTTAGCCATATGATAGACATGATGGAGCCCATCCATAGAACTATAGATATTTTATTTTTTATAAAACACATGATGATGATGATGATGATGATGATGATGATGATGTGTGTGTGTGTGTGTGTGTGTGTGTGTGTGTGTGTGTGTGTGTGTGTGTGTGTGTGTGTGTGTGTGTGTGTGTGTGTGTGTGTGTGTGTGTGTGTGTGTGTATATATATAGAGAGAGAGAGAGACCTTTGTATTAATCTCATGAGTTGTACTTGGATGTGAATGTTGATACATGGATATATTTCTTTCAAGAATATTTATTTATCTTTTGTTGTATATTCTATGAGAAATATGTGATGAGTGCTTTCTTTTCTAGCATTATGTGATACATGTGCATGGTTAAAAATAATAAGGCAAAAATGATTTGGAAAAGTATAAGTATTCAAAAATAAATATACTACACATTATATCACAATGGTAAATGTGTAATAATAAAATATGACTAAATATAATAAACCAAAGATGGTAGAAAGGGTAAAAAATGTTTTTAAACCATGTAAAATATTTTCACCAAGTTAAAACAAAAAAAAATCACTCTATATCACATTGGTAAGTATTAAAATTTACAATAAAATGGAAGGAACATGAAAAACCAATGATATAAAAACAAAATAATTAAGTCAATTAATCATACTAAATCACATTGGGAAGTATAGAGAGAAAGATGAAAATCTGAAAGTAAATTAAATTGATCATACTAATTTAAGATGGGAAGTATGAAAAATTTAATAAGATGGTTGTAATCATATATGAATTCATAAAATTATAATACAAGAGTGAAATATTAATTAATTAATCATAAAATATACTAAATCAAGATGGGAAACATGTTAATGATGTTGAACTCATAGTCAATCATTACTTATCTCAAATTTGGCACATGTAATTTCATTATGATTAGGGTATTAGAATATTTTGTGAGGAGGGCCTAGTCCTATCCATGATCTTACATTGTAAATCACAAAGGGAACACTAATGAGGTGGAAATAAGTATGTGAATGATTTTTAAAATAATTTTTGTAATGTGGTAATTTATGAGTAAGGCCTAGTCTTATCCATAGTATTACACTGCAACTTAAAAATGGTAAATACTAGGGGCAATGATCAATTAACAAAAAAATATTTCTCAAGGGAAAATATTAGGAATGTTGTAAAATTAAAGAGGGAATTTAAAGGCCATAACATAGGTTTTTATGAGAAGACCTTATGAAACATGAGACACACTAAGTACACAAGAAATACACTAAGAGTATAGTGACCATCAAAATACAAAGGATACCCATTCCAAATAAGCATAAAGCTATATAATAAAATAAGTGAGATATTAATATCAACTCATGGTGGTTATATTAATAATAAAATTTAAAATGACCTGAATTCCCACAACATGTTCCCCATTCGTCAGGACCTCTTATATAAATGCCAATCTATTACGAATATTGGGTACTTATGTGAGAAATTAGGCACCACTAAAATATATTTTTGTTCTCCTTTTCTAATCTACTAGAATATTGCACCCCAGTGGACCATGACTCTATCATGAGTCCAAATATGGATTTTGAGTTTCAATTATAAAAAGGAGATGTGTTATAAATCACATCTTTTAGTGTGATTTGTGTTTTAAAATTTGTATGTTTCCTTTAGTATAATTACCTTTTTTTTAAATGATTTGTATTTTAAATCTTATGGATTTTATGAGTCCTTATCCATACAAATTTGTAATAAACAACATGAGTGATAAAAGTGATACACATGAATGAGTTTTAGAATTTGGTTAAAGGGAGATAAGTATACAAAGATATGACTGAATAGACACTTATGTTTACCTATGAACTAGTATGTTATCTCAATTTTCAACCATATGTATGCTTAGTATGAAATAGGGGATAAAATATTAAAAGGAGATCCAAGGGAGATCAATAAAATATGTTTACAATGAGATGTCTTATTTTTTAATTGATCACATGATAAGTAAGGATTACTAAGGGGAGAAATGTTTGTATAACCAATTACAATAATCATTATCCATGTCGTTGAGATGAAGTAGCAAACAAACAAGAGTAAAGACCAAAAAATTCATGACAATAAAATAATTCATACATATAAGCATGTAATCATATAAATCACACAAATAAGCCATAATATATTTTGAAAATAAATGAAATCATAAACAACACATAATGCATAACATAAATATACATGTGAAATAGATATTTAAAAACAAATTTGACACATAGTCAAAATGATATAAGATATATATAAAAGTGGATCACAAGTCTAATACAAAGGCATAATGAATAAAAAAGTAAATGAACACCATGTTGTGTTCACAAATACTAGTAAATATATTCACAAATATTATCCATGACATCTGATACATATCTATGAAGTTAGATCCTGGTGGTAGTAAGAGTATCATATATCCTCATATAAAGGTGTTAAAATATCTCTCATCAAATCTCCTCAATAGAAAATGTTATCATAGTTGAAGGATCATGCTCATGAGGGATCTCATTTGTATAATACAAAAGGAGGGGAATATATGTTGATAAAGTAATGTTCTTTTCAGGAGAAGTAGGTGGCACCACCAGTGGAGAAGGAGAAAAAGGTGGGGAAGAAGAAACAGATGAATAAAGAACCATAGGGGAAGAAGGAATATCCTTCTTACGTGGATTACCTATGAGAAGAGGAATAGTGGGTATAATAATTATCGTAAGGTGATCATGAAGATACTATTAGAGAATACATCAATGTTTGATATGTTGGGTACCACACTAGTACCAAAGATAATATATCTCCCCATATTTTGGAATATACTTAGGCAACAACTTGGGAGGAGGCATAGTCATATCTTTGTGTTGGGAAAGTGTAAGATGCAGTGTGTCAATACATTATCAAAGATTTTTAAAATTTGTGGAAGAATTATTATTTGTACTATGGAAGAAACATATATGCTTATTAGTAGACTTTGGGGATCTAATAATGGAAGATGTAGAAGTAGAAGAGGGGGAAGGTTGATATAATTGATAGTCCCTATTTTAATAACCAATAATGTTGTGAATATCACAATAAGGTTAATCAACCCATTGAGTGGGTAAGGGATCAAGTTACATTAAATGTTGACAGACATCACCAAGGGAAGGTAGGGCTAGTATAAACAATAGGATAGGCTTTTTTAAAGGAGAAGTAGAATCTGATGTAAGATGAGGCTCAGTTAAAGATAGAACTAGAGTAGGAACTGGAATAGGATTAACTAAGGGTCAAACAAGATGCATATAGGGATTAAATGGAGTAAATAATATATATGGGGTAATCAAACTAGAAGGATCATATTATCTAGAAAAATGATAAGGAACTATCATAACATTATCCACGAGCATGATCCTAAGAGGTTCTACTAAAACTAGGGGTGTACCATGCAATCACTCCATCTCTACCCTATGATAAATAAGAAGACACTATTAAATAAGTAAAATAATAATATGAATGGAAATATTGAAATAAATAAGTATGATATAAAATGATCTAAGCATCTCTAGCTTGGACAAGTCCTCCTAGAAATGGATAATATAAAATATAACCATAATCATCATTAAGTGCATCATCATCAATAGGAGGATAACAAGATTGCATATTCAAGGATGAGATAAGTTGGGTGATGAGATAAGGGGAAATATCTAAAATTTTGATCTTGAGGCTGACCTCATCTATCTCATCATCATCAGAATTTAGGAGGTTAGGTGGTATGTTCCTAATGAGTTTAGGTTGACCACTATAACCTCAGATAGAATTGTAAGGATAATTAAAACATTGAGATTGTTGAAATGGGATACTAGGTAAGGATTCAAGGCTTATAATTTTAAGGACACCACATTATTGGAATTATTTAAAATTATAAGGGTTTGTCTCTCCTCTAATCCTATAGATATCATTGCCATGGGGAAATTTGACACATTGGTAAATAAATGAGGTGAAAGCTATCATGCAATGAGTCCAATGTCTACCAAGCAAGATGTTATAGGAAAGTGGAAAGTTAAATATTATAATCTTCACATGAATGGTGATAAGTGATATGGTAATAAGAATCCACACACAACCTAAAGGATGTATTTGACTTCGATCAGAACCATGACATGTACTACATGTGGAATTAATATTACACTTATAATATGTAAGGTTCTTAATGAAATTGAGGTAGGCTAAAAAAGTACTTGAAACCTAATAAATAAAGACACACTTGACATGGATATAATTGATCTAGATACTAATAAATATTGGAGGATCACCCACATGAAGTAGAGTCTCATCAAGGATTATGAAAGCAATAGGAAACTTAAGGGAAATATAAGTGTTTATTATTTCATCAATGTGTATAGACATTTATTTTTATTATTTTAGGATACTATATTTAGACCCAGATAATGTAGCTTCACATCTTTCTAGGGGAGGATGAGGGATGTTCATTTTGAATAAGAATTACATTTTATGGTTGTGATGATGGGGTAAAGTTTTCATGAGTTAAAGAAAAGGTATTTGAGATGGGAGATGAGTAAGTTATGCTATGGGGTCCCATTCATCATAACCCATGAGGGAAATACTAGATAAAGGTGCAAAATATTATATCAAATCCTGGGAAGGAGGATGTGAAGTGCATTCAAACTTGTATTGATAAGATGTAGTCCATTTAGTTTGAGGACAAATCATTTTGTTATATTTATATTATGAGATATGATATCTAGGTATTTATTATGAGTGAGGTAAATAAATACTACTAGAATGTCAAGGAATGTTGTCAATTGGTATAGATGTTAGAGGAATTATAGATATAGTGTGAGAGGTATTATCTAGTTGAGATTTTGGTCATGGTTCTTGGAAAGATATAAGGTCCTTTTACCCCAACATTTTTAGATGAGACGAGGAAGAGTCTTAAATGACATGAAATGTTTGGAAGGTTTGGTACATGTGTATTGGATTAGAATCAAATAAAGAGACTAACCTTTACATGTTAGTCATATTTCCCACATTTTCTTTAGTAGTTATGTCTATAATAATTTCAACATTATTAGTAGAATAATTAGGATTGTCGTTACTATGTTGATGATTAGGAAGAGGATATTTATATATGGAAAGATGAGCATTTGCTTGATTTAAATCTTTATTTTTGTTTTGTGTTTTATGATATTTAAAAGTTATATCATATGGTTTTTGGCATTTATGAATGAGTGATTCATGGTCAATGTTTTGGGTAAGAATAAAATCTATAGCTCAATTATGTAATTTTCTAAAGTCTCATAAGAGTGGCCCTAACTTTCATGAAACTAGAATTTTTTTTTGAATTATATCATGATTTTAGAGGATGAGTTGGGTCAATATCTCATGGTAGAGGCCTTAGTATACACTTTTTAAACATTGATAAGGATAATTTTTTTTATATGTTGATGTTGTTTATTTGGGAAAATTTAGGATTAGGGGTGTTTTTTGGAGGGGGAACATGCTCCACAATGTTTTTGGGAGTGATGGCTTGAATATTGTGAATGTTGTCATGATAATTTTAAATTTTAATGAGCATTAAAGTCACCACAAGAGGTTGGGATGGTTTAAATTTGTGTATGATACAATCTTGGAATTTATCTTGGTTGAGGGATTCTTTCAAAATTATTGGAGAAAAAGTCCCCACCTGATATTATAATTTGGGATAAATAGCATTAGCGAATATATGAAACATGTTATTTCCTACCATGTTATGCTCAATATTATTATATAAGGTCTTCCATAATTTGATGAAATATTGTGTTATTTTAGTTTCAAGTTGATTGAAATTAATGACATAAGCCAAGGTATTCTTAGCGAGATCACTAGTTTCAAACTCTTGTCCTAGGGAGTTTACTGGATCTTCCAAGTTAGTGATAGAATGGTATGTGAGTTGATTATACCAATATAAAACATATCTATAGAGTGTTTTTTCTAATATCTTGGTATCAACAAAAGTATTAAGCTTGACCCAATCTTTGTAGAGATTACCAAATGTTTTTAAATGTAAGGTATGACTAGTGGACCCATTATTATTTATGATTGGTGTGATACCTCCTAAGTTGATATTAGCAATTTGAGGTATAAGAGGTTAATTTTTTAGATGTTTGATCATTTTATTAATTATGGGTGGTTGAGGAATGAGATTACCATGGGAATCAATAAGTGAGGGTAGGGGGCATTTTGATTTTGTGCTCCCCACAGAAACTATTGAGGTTAATTTTGAAGGTGAATGAGATTATTTTCCATCTACATCATTTGATTAGCATTATTAGTTTGAAAAGTGTTCATTTTATTGATATTTTTTAATAAGATTTGATGGGTTTGATTAGTATTTTAACTATTTTTTATGGTATGTAAATAATTGGTATTGGTATTAGTGGCTTTGGTTGCACTATGAGTAGTGGCATGCACAGAACTAGTGGTTTGAAAAGTATTGGTAAAAAAGGAAGTACTAGTAGCATGATTATCATGTGTAGAAAGAGATGCACTAGTAGAATGGTTAGGATTGGAAAAAAATAAGCATAATGAAATTATTACCATTAGTATCAAATTATGCTCTAGTGGATTGATTGAGGAGGAAGGGCTTTGGAAAAGGCCCACTGGATGTTGAACCTTCGATGTTAGTGGATATACTTGGCATGGAAGTTAAATATATCGTAAAATAAGAATTAATGGTGTGGGAAGGAGTAAAAATATAAGGGAGAGGTTGAGAATCTTATAAAGTGTCACCCCCAGATCTATGAGAGAATGTAGTGGAGGGTGAATGGGGATCTTCTACTTGACTACCTACCATTGGATTGTAAATAACTTAAGGGTCCTTTCTTTTATGTTGAGGAAATTCATTAATGAATAAGATTATTCTAGGTGTGTATTATAATTAAATATAATCTTCTAAGGAAGAAAATATGATTATGAATAGATGGTGGATGAGTAGGAGTTCCATAATTGGTAGTACGAGTGGAAACATGCACATTACTTTCATCTAAATTGGAAGCCACAAGATGATTTTGGGAAAACCTATTAGGATTGGTAAATATCATCATGTATATTGGATTAAAATATATATTATCCTTAAAAAATAAGGTCATGATGAGAAAAGGATGCTAAAGGTTGATGAAAAGAAAAAAAAGGAAAATAGGTTATAGAGTCAATATGGTCAACTATGTTCTATAAAATAGGGAATAAATAGATAAAAAGGGAACAAAATAATATAGGTAAAATATTTATTAATAATAGACAACATTAAAATAAATAATAACATAGTCAAATAGGCTGATTATGTACTGCTTAGATAAGTTTTGAATAGGAAGATAAGGAGACATAGTTGGATAGGTTGACTGTGTACTATAGGTAGAAAGGCTAAATAATTAATAATAAATTTTATCAATAGAAATGATAATTTTATGAAAGATAAAAAGGTTAATAAATATAATTTTGAATCAAAATGAAATTAATCACACAAACAATTATATCAATGTGGTTCATCTAATTGGAACACATAGCACAAACCCTACACTAGTGTTGGCCAATATATGTTTTGAAATACAACATATAATAATCAAAGATAAATCAATATATTGAAATTAAATTATATCTAATTGGTCATCTTAAGTGTTATTAATTTATAATGAATTTTAATTTTAATGTGATTAGGAAGTTAGCTATAATGAAAAAATAGAAATCAATCTAAGGATAGGTTTAAGATGTTTGGGCAAAAAGGGATTTATATTGGTGATGGTATTGGATTGGTATTATGGCCTACCCCATCACTTCACAATCATATATAAATAAGGGTGTCAGGTACTTTACCAATATATATCATAAACCACATGTTTATACTTGGAAATAAAACTAAGTTGACTTCCGCCTTGGTGATGAAATCCAAGTAGGTAGACTTTGGGAAGATAAATATTTAATGTTTTTTGAATGAAAAGAGATTTTTAAGTGTGTATAAAAGAGAAAGATAGTGCGACTAAATTGGTAAATTGAAAATCCACCTATTTTAATCTATGTTTTTTATTATAAGCATGGAAGCATCTAAAATTAAAGGTGAATTAATTACTATAAAAAAGAGGTTAATTCCTTGATTCTGAAAAGTATAGAGTTTGTTCAAGTGACATTGTATTCAAATAGTGTATAAATTTTTGTATTGGGTCTCTAATATTATGTAGAAGCATGATATAAAATAATACAATTGAATAGGTTGACTATGTCTTCTTGATATAAGATAGGCTATATAACTATGTCAAATAGGTCAACTTAGTTGGATGTAGGGTTATATTTTTACAAACTATAAACTTGTGAAAAGTAATATTGAAAAGGAAAAGATGAGATGATAGACATGAGAATATCAAACTTGATGGGATTTAAGATGCTTGTCTTGAAATTTTTTTATGTTGTGGTGTTTAAATTTTGATTTAAAATTATAATAATAGATTGGATTGATTCAATGAAATTTTCAAACCCCATATGCTAAAAAATAAGTTGTGAATAGATTTGATTGGATCGACTATGTTTATAGATCTATGTACTAGAAGAAAATAATTATGAATAGATTCAACTTGTTTAAATATGTTTGCAAATCTATAAATAAAAAATAACACTATGCCAAACTAATTGATCCAATAACTTGTATTTGGAGAAGACTTGTATAGATAGAACAAAGTTGTTCTCGAGTATGTGTTAAGCTTGTGAACATAATGTTAGAACTATAATAATTGGTTTGATATGGTAATGTAAAAATAGAAAAATATAATATAGTGATAAAATTAAAGCATGAAATAAAACCTACAAGGGTTTGATTCATGTCAGGTTCATCTGAATGTATATGAAGGGAAACATAACTAATCTATTAATCAATCCTAGTTTGGATAAGATAAATCCTAATTATACTTTTGATTGTTGATACATTATATATTCAGGTTCATGACCAATATGGATCTGCTAAACTAAACCAAGGGATATTTTACCTCAATAACATCACTAGAGAGGGTTCCAAAGCCTCTAGTTAATTAACACTATGCAATAAACCTAGCTATATCCTCTATTTTCATATTCATGAAGTATATTAAAAGTAAATTAAAATATAATCTAGTGCTCACCAAAGCTTGTGGTAGAAAGTGAGATTAATAAACATAAAAATTAAACATGCATATGAGAATCCTATTAAGATATGTATAGGTAAGTCTCTAATAAATGGGAGAGAAGTAAAAATGTAAATCTATCTACTCTTACAAAGGAGGGAAAAAGTAAGGAATGCTTACCTTTAAAGATGAACCCACCAAGCCTCAATCTATCCCTTGGCTAAGTTTATTCACAAGATATTATTTTGGTATGTAAGGATGACATGAATAAGTCAATTCTATGCTACACAACTTATCTATGCATCCAAAACACATATCTATAAGCCAATATCCATATCCCCCAGTAAATTGTTGAAACCCTAAGATATGCTCCTCAAGTAGAATGGTGGATAATAAAATTAACAATATATTATTATTCTTATCTTTTTTAATAAATGATAGAAATGGATACATATACATAACTTAATCTAACCCTAAACCTTTATGAATATTTTACCAATAGGGTTGGCCAAATCAAATATGTATTGTTATTGATAAAAATAAGTTAGGTAATTATTTATGTTAGTCAGGGGTTGATCTAGACCCATAATATGTTTTTTCAATTTGAGTACAGGGTCGATGGGGCCAACAATGTAATGTAAACCATTAAAAAATGTTTTATGCTTAGGGAGGGGCTAATGAAGGTAGTAAAATCTTGGAGGATTGTGTAAGAGATAAGTCAAATATTACGAAAGTGTTTTAGGTTATGGTTGTGTAGATATAAAGTGGTGGTATAGGTTAAAAGTATCTTACAAAGCACCAAATGTCTTCCCATCCCTTTCTTATTGCATCCTTTAAGGCATACACTCAGAGATATTAATACTCGATGGGTTCATGAAAGAGAGAAATCATCATTAATTGATAAAAGTTTGAAAATATTTTGTGAATAAAGAAATAATAATCATCAAATACTGAGATAGGTGAGTAACATTACCCATTTTTATCATGATAATGTTATAATTTATAAGGTTTCATAAGAGGATATTTTTTCATGTACAAGATTTTAGAGTACATTGTAAGATAACATTTTATATGTTTTAAAATAAGATATAATGAAAGTAGGTGCACTCTACTTATGATAAATAGAGAAAAAACCAACGTAATTCTAATTTTTTAAAAAAAATTTATGGGATAATAGGGTAAAGCAAAAAATGGAATGATATGATACACTACATTCTATAAGTGTCATGTTATGAAAACTAATGTCAACAAAATAATCACCAAACACATCTGATATGCAACTCAACATACAAACTATGAAATATGTAATGAAATAAATGAAATGTGACTTGTAAGGAATAAATATAAAAACACTTAAGGTTCAAATATTTCATAGATTCATTGAAGTCCTTGTCCTCCAAAGTGCATAATTGATAGGCTCCATTATTGAAAACTTTAGTCACTATGTAAGGGCCTAACCAATTAGGTTTAAACTTCTGACATTATCCTTTATTTTTATCAATGTAGATGAAAATCCTAAGGACAAGTCCTACTACACATAACAAACACTCACGAACCTTTTCCTTATACTATCTACCTATTTAATCTACATACACGACATGGTTATACAAAACAATGAGTCATCACTCATATAAAGTCTCAAGTTTAGCTAGTCATGGATTTATGTACTCCTCATGGTAAACAATAACCTCAATAAAGGAAAAATATAGGCATATCAACCTTAGTAGGTAGATTATATTCATATCCAAACATAAGGGAATATAAGGTTGTCTCGATGGTAATTTTAATGTTGGTTCTATAGTCCCATAGTGTTAAATAAAGTTTTGAATGTAAATCTCATTTAAAATCTTTGAATATTTTGACCTTGATAAAATTTAAGGTTTTATTGATGGCCTCAACCCAGATTATGGATAATACAAGAAGACCATGTGATGTGATACATAATTTTTTTACACACTTCACATACCTCAAGGTTTTAAAGGAGTGTCCATTATTCATTATGATGATTTTTATAACTATGAATTAGCAAATGATCTGGTATAGAATTAATTTTGTAATAAATAAATTGTTAACAATTGTAAGAAGCATTTGTAATGGCTGAATTTTATCTTTGATCCTACCATTGATAAGTTTTAATACTAGGTTGTTCCAATTGGTGAGGCATTGACTTCAGATAATTGTTAGGCAGTGCTCCCATGGATTATCAATTTCAAAAATCAAACCTTGAATCCACCACTCTTTTTTTATTGTATTGGCTTCTTCCTATATGTTTTTATTGTTGGACCCTAATCATGGGTGATTTGGGATGATTTTGTAATTTTGGGTTTGGTAAAGTTAAGTATCACATGATTATTTATCATGTGATAGATGGAAATTTAGTGTATTACTTATAAAATCTTTCTCCACAATGTTTTATGGATCCCAAAAGGGATCCTCCCAAAATTTATACTAGGACTGGGTCCTAAGGGGAGCCCAACTACTAGTCATTCTAGAGACCTGAGCTTCATGCTATTTCAGTCCACAGTGGTTTCCAAATCATATAAAAACTAGTAGGGTCTTGTTCTTGATTAATAAAATTTTATTTGAGAATATGTGGAGACCGAGACCTCCTTTTGTGTCCATGTGAGTTATCAATCCATTGAAAATAATTTAACTAGTCTGCTATGGACCCTGATGGTATCCCAAGACCTAGGCCTCTTTGTAGCCTAGGATGGTTTCTATTCCAACCAAAAATTATTAGTTACCATACTAGTCAAATGAATTATTGGATCTTCCTTTGTTTTTCTCAATCCTTTCAAAATCATATGCTATTTATTTTGGTTGGGTTCCCATTATACTCATGGTTAGTTATTTTTGGCTAGGAAGAGACACGATATTCTTGAGGTTTAATTGAATATGGTCATGTTTTTACTCTTAGTCAGTTGTTTATATCTAGGGGGAATATCTAGACCTCTTGATGTGTTCAGGGATGGTACTCACACTAGTTATTAAAGGTGGGTTTACTCTAATCTAAATGATTGTAAGAATAATTTCTTCCACCAACTTAGTAAAATATTTGGTGGATGTGATAACGAAGTGGTGACCATTTGAAGAAGTAGGGAAAATTCTACCAATCAAATACTAACCCCAAATGTAAAAAGACCAAGGCATAATAATGGCTTGAATATCCAGATAAAGAATGTTGGTCTCATGAGAGAAGTTTGAGTAATTATCACATTTCTTAGCATTCTTGATGACATCATGTTTAAAAGTATCATATTCTAAATATTTTTGGAGTGGTCATCTAGCCACCAATGTGACCACCACATACCATATTATGATAATGGAAAAGGACCCTTTCTAAATCCTCTTGGTCTACACATCTCATCAACATGTTATCAAAGGAATTGCAATAGAGAACATCATCTAAATTGACATACTTGTAAGAAATAACATGAAGATTCCACCTATATTGAGATTTTTCACCTTTAGGATAACTATAATCAATTAAGTAATAAATGATATTAATATACCAAGGATAAATAATGATAGGAGGTTTCACTTTGTAATAAATTAATTCATTTAGAAAATTGGTATCAATGAGATTTTTGAGCAATCGATAATTAATTATCACTTAAAAAACTTTTTATTGACATAAATAATATAAAACTCACTCCAAATCATGATAAAAATCCTATCCTTTCATGAGAGGATTAGTTGTGTCAATAACATTCACAAAGCTTGAGACCTTACTATGACCTATATTTACTTATTAAGCATATAGTGTCATGATTGTTAGTTGTGAACATAATTTCAAATAAGTCTTTCCTTGATTATGTGTATCATGTCCCATATTCCATGAGATTGTGGCTAATTAGGTATATGACATGATTTTTTCCATCATCATCCTCTTGATCCAAGATACAAGAGAGAGAAACCATTTTTAACCTAATATAAAGTATGATGGGATTATCATATTTGTGTTCCATGAGTATCAAGAGAGACATAAGGAATAATTTTATTACCTTGAACATGCCTTATAAATTGATCCAATCCACTTGATTTATTAATTAAATTATTTATTGGATGAACTACATAAGTGAGTTATGGTATGAATGTTTAAATAGCTCCAAACTTCCCTATGAATTATTTAATCCCTAACTTATCAGTGAGGAGTATGTATAGGATCATGTGAATTTGGGTGGAATAAATATCAATTATTCACTATGAGATAATGTATTTGAGGTGTTTTCCTCCTATGACTCCAAACATTCTCATATCAATTTTGAGATTAATGTCATATTCAATTAAATGTGTAAGGATAATGTGTAACACTACTAGATAGTCAATCATTTGCTTCACCTTCGCTAGAATATCATATATGTATACATCCACTATCTTCTTAATAAAATCATGAAAAATGTGGGTCATGACCCTCTCATATGTTTCCCAATGTTTTCTATACCAAAAGGGATTACTACATAACATAAGTTCCCCCATGGTATGTTGATGGAGATTTTTATTTGATATTCATAAGATATGTGGATTTTATTATATTTCTATAGATGATCCATGAGGTAAATTAGCTCATAACCAACTATAATGTCAATGTATGGAAGAGGAAAATCATCTTTAGGGCATGTTTTGTTAATATCAAAAAATTCAATATATATCCTTGTTTTACCATTATTTTCTAGGATGATGATCATGTTAGGCATCCATTTGGATTAATATACTAGATTTATAAACACTACTTTGAGTATTTTAACAACATACTCTTCAAAATTACCACCACATTTAGATTAATTGGCCTAATATTCTATTTTATTGGCTTTATGTTAGGCATCATGACTAGGTTGTAAACAACTACTTTAGGATTGATTTCTACCATGTCCACATTAGGATAAGTCAAAGGGTTTATACAACTAATTGAGAAGATTATTTTTGTCTTGTACCTCCTATGATAAAGTAGATAACCCTTAGGATTCTTATATTTTACTTAATTCCTACGTTTATATCAATATTATTTTTGATGAGAGAATCATTCCCTTCCTAGAGCTAATCAAGAGCAAAAAGAAGGTCAATGTCCCCACCCTCAGTATTAAAAACACCAAGATATTCATTTTAAGATAAATAATAATAAAATTTATATTGATATTTATAATAATCACTTCCAAGAGTAGACACAAGATATCATGTGAAATAAAAACTTATCTTAATGGTGAAAATATGGGATATCCTCATAATCATGAAGTAAATATAACATAGGTTCATCATTTTTAGCCAAGTTGAGGATAAGGAAGATATAATACCTAAATATACAATTTAAGGTTGGGAGATTAGGAAATTTATACATGAGAGGATCTATCCTAATAGATACTATGAAATATGAATCATGCATTGCTAGGTGGGGAAAAAGTGAGAAGAGGAAGAAACCACATAATCATAAAGTTGATTACTTTTCCCTCATCATAAATTTTATATAAATTAATTTGATACCCTTGTAAAATTATCGCACTAATATCTTATAAAATTTAAAGTACACAACTTTGGTTTGATATATTTGTGATAAATCTTTAGTCTAGTTATGAATTGCCTTGGATTTTTAGGTTTTCAATTCCAAATTGTTTAGTGATAAACAAATAAATAAATAAATATTCATACTTATCCACAATGTTGGTGCTCTAAAATTAAATTTTATAATTGAAAGGTAAGGCCCTTATTTATATGGATACCAAGATCACTCATTCTCCCACACCAGGATATCATTTGGCCCCATCATAGTAAATGACCCATTCAATGTGTTAGAGGAAGACTCATTATTAGGGAGGTCTTGTTGATATTATAATATTTCAACCATGTGGATGTAAATTATGTTGGATAACCCCTCATATGGTACTTGTTTATAATATTTATATAACTTATAAGTTCCTACCCCTCATCTGTCAAACAAGAGGATGTGTGTTATGTCATTTTTCTAAGATATCAATAATCTCATCTATTGAAATAGGTTAAACTATTGTAATGAATGTTGGATATAAATTAATGATATTTTACATATATGCCACCTATTTTTACTCTAGTTTTTATTTAAATAAGGTTTGAGGGATTTCTTCCCTGTTATTCAAGACAACCACTTTGTGTTTCATAGGATCTATAACATCAACCAATGATGGGGGTTCGTAGACCCAATTGGTAGGTAAGTGGTAGTAAATATACAAGCTTAGTGTTTTTCGCATGATCACTTGAATAATATTAAAAGGATTAGGATACCCTTGGGCCATGAAAACATTACCCATATGAAGGAACCTAATTTTTTGGAATGAGGTTGATGGTATTTCCTTCATCTTGTCAATCCAGGGTCTTCCCAAGATCATGTTATAATTTATGTCTTTATCAATCACTTAAAATTTTAATAACACACTATTGGTACCCAAAGTGACTAGAAACAAAATTTTCCCTATATAGGTGGATTTTAGGCTATCACATCCTCACTGGGTATTAGGTGTTGTGGAACATTTGGTGTCTATGTAACCCAAAATTTGTAAGAAAGAGAAGGGTAAAATGTTCATGGATACTCCATCATCAACCATGAATAACTCTAAGTAATTATTATAAATCCATACTTAAAAAATGTTTTTTCCCTCCTAATTTCAATTAATAATTAGGAGGGAGATTATAAGGTCAAATAAATAACCAACATATAGAGAATATTGCCTAGGTGAAAACATATCTAGATCACCATGATTTATCTAGGACTTTAGAAGGGAAGTTACACTATATAAATTCCATAATATCATTGATAATCCCTAAATTATGGGAATGTAAGTTATTAATAAAATCAAGAAAGGAAATGTCGGAGAAATTTTTTGTAATATTTGAGATAAAATTATAAACATGCATATGATTAGGTATTGTCTTAGTATTCCAAATGTTTTAATGGTGTTATGGGATGATATTACTTTTTTTGAGTAATTATATTTCTTCCTCTTAAAATTCCAACTCTAAAACCATTATAATTTTGGATTTACCTTAGACTCTTAATTAGGAAGTGACATCGACATTGGCATTTCTAGAAATGTGGAAGCCTTAACATTATTGTTACATGATTGTGCAGGATAATTATTTTGAAAATTTTTATTATTAGAGTTACCCTATGTTTGGTTTAAGGTAGTTCCAAGTTGGTATTTTGGAAAAATATTATAGTAAATTTGTTGATTCTCTTTTTATAGCATAACAAGACAATTATGAAGGATTAGAAGGTTTTCACTTGTACTCCATAGGAAAATATATATAAAATTTTTCCTTTGATAAAAGGGGAGGGTTAAAATCCTCTAGTCAAATGATATTATGTTATAACCTGAACTAGGCATGCAATACATAAAAGAGATCTAATCTAGTGCTCACTAAATCTTGTAGCACAAAGGGGGATAATTAATAACAAAAAAAATAAAGCATGAAAAGATAAATATACTCAATTTAATGTATAATGCTTACCTTGAATTGTACATGTCATGCTTCAATCTCTCCCTTAGCTAATGGTGTTTTCTAAGAGTTTTATGTGTATTTTTAAGGATAAAACTACATATGTAATATATAGGATAAAATTATCCTACTTTACATACAAAACCTTCCTACAAGATAATCATATTTTGCTATAAGCTAAATACCTAAGCAATGACTCCTCCAATGTAGAAATAATAGAATTGTGAGTTACAACAATGTGAAAATTAATATCCCTTTATTTAGAAATGAAGTGAAGAAGATATTTTTATCTAAGTATTGAGCCCAAAACCTCTGATAAATTTAATTTATGAGGTTGGCTAGGTGAATATTATTAGGTATGAAAAGTATCCATTAGGTCTCCAACTAGGTTAGTGAAGATGACCTAGTTCTATAATGTACAGATTAGCATTATAATATCAAGAGTGGCCCACTAAAATCCATTGGATTTTATTTATTTGGATAACATAGTGTGAATTATGGGTTCAAACTTTTTGACATAGTAAGATGAGATGTAAGACAGTCATCTTGGTCAATCTAGTAGGAAAATAGGCTAAAACAAGAAATAAAAATATAAAATAAATAATTAAGTATAAGTTGACATTTTTACATGTATATATAGTTTAATATACATTATGTTATATTTTATATTGATACTTTCATGATGTTTGATACTTTTTTTGTAATCTATGATCTATAATGAAAATTCCATATTTTGGAGGGTCTTATTGGATATTGGACATAACCATATCTTAGGGTTTTAGGATTTTAGACTCATTTATATTTTAGGTTTTTATGATTTTATGGAGGAATCATAGGATTTAAATGGATAGACACTATAAGGAAGATGTAAAAATATTAAGAATTACATAAAACCACAATAGTCTTGTGAATCACCAATGGTCTACTCACCCCTTTCACAATTCATCCTTTAAGATGTGCACATAGAGAAATTGAAAATTGATTGGTTCCTATAAGAGAGAAAGTGTTATTAAGTGATAAATTTTATAAAAAATATTGTGTGTATATAGGTCATGCCATCAGTGGTGCCATTCATGTTTTGGTTAAGGAATCTAAGGAATTGATGATTGATGTTATTTTGGATTGCATTTTTACTTTGGTTTGGGGTTATAATGCACCCATTATCCCCATAAATGTAAGGACTAGTATCAATGACAACTAAATATATTTGTAAAACACTTTTAATATCTTATAAATAAGATTAATGGGTAATTTTTTATACATCTTCCCTTATCTCCTTATTAATGGAGTGAAGTAAAAGGTCACATAATTACCTCTTGTCCATGTGAAGTGCATTGATAGATGAATATATAATCTACTACCATTTCATGATGAAATGGGTAGATAATTCATTATTTTCTTATTTGATATGAAGGAATTATATAATTCTAGTCTTGAGAATATTACTCATATCAAATGGATTATTTAACTCGACCATATATTGTGTAAAGGAATGAATTTACCCCTCAAGGAGTTACTAATACAAATTAAGATTTATTCCTACTAGGGTATTATGAAATTTATTGAAACAACCCAATCTCAATGTAAGATTTCCTTGATATTTTTTGTGTAAGCCTTGATGTGTGCATTGGAATATCCCTCCCCTTTTAACTTGAGAAGTTCTAGTAAGGGTTTTGGTCATATGTTTATATTGAGGGGTTATATAATATACTTAGTATAGGACCCCATGTTTTGAAATTCATTTTTTTGGATGTTGAAACTAAAATTTAAGTGTGTGATTGTATAGGGGTTACTAGGATAACCACTTGGAAGAATGGACGAGGCTTTATAAGGAAAAGTTAAATAAGCCATAAAATAAATCTCTAATTGAGTATAATTAGAAAACATATATAAATAGGGATGAATAATGTTAGATGTAGAATGGTAGGTTATTGTTTGAGGAATGACATGCATGGTTTATACATATCCCAAAGTAACATAAGGTGGAACATGGCCAGTCTATGGAGTAGGAGTGTACATTGGAGGCATGTAATTTGAAGAGGTAAATAGTGGTATATTATTGGTTTGCATGGGTGGAGTGTAATTAAAAAAACTTCCAATTAGGGTTTGGGTAGGATATTGGTAGGGTGGAATAAGTTTTTAGGTGTTTGGATTAAGGAATACTTGAGTAAGTATATCCCTAAGGGGTTGGTTAGAGGTGGTGGGGATGTACAATCTTGTATAGTGGAAGCATGTACACTTTTAAAAAACAAAATTATGAATTACTATTTATATGGGAGTACAAGAGGAGTGAGCCTAGGTAAGAGGGTTGAGGTTCACTCCTTGATTCAGATATTATTGATTGTTCTCTAAATTATGAATGTGACCCACCAAGGTATTGATGAGTTCAATTAGGTCAGTGGTGGTACCATTTATGGGAGCATTTTCCATAAGATGGGTAAATGTTATATATTAATTATTAAAAAACTAATTAATTAGAGTGGGATCCTCAAGTGTAGTGTTTAGGGTTTGCATTTGCAAGCTTGAGGTATTTGACTCTCATGAGGGGAATGTGTATCAAATTTCATGTGGATGACCTTTTCCTCCAAATGATATATCCTTCCTATATATTGGTGATACCTAGCAGAGAATTATATATTTGGGTTATGTAGGTTAATT
>JARHVA010001051.1:2212500-2217500 GCA_037957365.1 Torreya grandis | reverse complement strand
TGTTATTAAATAGTATTGAATAAATATTATGTGTCATATTTTGTTAAATATCTACCTAAAACTTCATTTGGTACCCAATATTTTAGGTTTTATATGAATAAATAGATAAGTTAGAGGAAACACCATAACTTTAATTATTTCTTTGAATCTTTGAGTTCATTTTTTTATGAAAAAATCCTTGTATAATAGTTTTTTTTCCATCTCCACACGTATATAGTTTTAGTGTTTTTTGATTTATTATATCTAATTTTTGGTAGTCATTTCACCCTTGGATTATCTTACCATCCTAATTCTATATACTTGTAATCTTTTAGAGAATTCTAAATATCTACATAGAGAATTTGGAGGATTATCAAGAAAATCAAGGTGCATGTTCTTATATTTTTAATAGAGGTCATAAACATAATTGAAGACATTATGCATCATAAACTCCAAAAAAAATTCAAAAATATTTAGGTGGTTTATAATCACATGATATTTTATGTTAATGAAAATCTCATTGATTTTAAAGGCAAGAATATTAATGATAAATTGGGAAATAATAAAAGACTTGAAAGTAATGAAAATGTTTCTTATATTGTCAAGGATAAAATAAATGTCTTGTTACATGGGCACCACATTGTATATCTTAGCATGTATAATATTTTGAACTACTAGAATCATATTTTTTACATTGTTTCCTATTAAAAATTCCACAATCATTGTTTAGCATGCATATTCTATTCATTCTAGCCCACTACCATGCTCCACATGAATCCATAATATCTAGAGAAGTATTCCACTATCCATCTGATCTCCAACCTTACCCTGTCATGATCATCCTCAAATTTCCATCCTTTAAAATTATGTGTAATTTACAATTAAATATTTTTTATAGATCCATAAAATCCTACATTAAATGCATTATTGTGATCTCCATGATCCATCTACATAGAAAGTCTTAATTCTATTTTATTTTTTCAAAAGGATCTATTGGTATAATTTTGTAGTTTGTTAACATGTTTTGACTTTTTTTTAGGCAATAGTTTAAAGTTTTTATTTAAATGGGTACAACAAGTTTTATAGATATTTAGTCTATAAATAATAATATTGTTTTTTATTTTTATTTTTTTGAGACCAATTTTTTTATTTAATTTATCTATATTGGTACAATGACAGTTACATATTTTTATATCAAATTTATTAATTTTTTTATAGGAATCAAAAGTTTTTTTTATAAGTCAAAAAAAGGGGCTAAGCCCATTTATTATAGGTATTTAATCAAAAAACCTAGAACTAGGGGAATACAACTAGAAAATCATAGTTTAAAGGAAAAATAAGCTCTAAAATACTTAAAATAGAACCAAAAAACTAGTCTTGATAATAAATAACTATGTTTGCATTGTTACCAGCATCACAAACATATTATTCAAGGTTGATAGCAGCCAAAGAGATCACTAAGAGAATTTCATCAGTATCATGCATAATTCCCAGCCTTTCACAAATTTCCTTTACATTTTGATTTTGCCTTCAGCCATTGCCTTTATCAGAGTCTAAATTTGATCAATCCTAATTTCTATTAGATAATTGAATTGATCCACATCTTCATGAATAGTAAGAGAATTTCTATCACTTAAGAGAATAATTTGAATTCCAATAAACTGATCAATTTTGAGGGTGTCCAAGTAGGCATTAGATTGACCAATATCTTCCATAGATTTAATAACTAGCTCCATGGAGGCCACTGAGGAGTTGACCCTAAGATGAGCAATAAGTTTGGCATGGAGTAGATTTGTGGCCATATATTTCATTAACTTTTCATCCTTCACTCCCCCCAAAAGTGTTTTTTTTCCAAAATCCCAACACCTCTTGGGCCGTAAAATGAGTCTTTTTATCTAGAAGGGAACCTGAGTCAAGCAGATGGTAGAGCTTCAGGTCATCCACTAGGACTAGAAAGGAGGAGTGGACATCTTCCAAGGAATAGTTATGAAATATATTATTATTCATTTCATTAACTAAATTAACAATAGAGGCCTTACCTTTAGCCTACCTGAGATGCTAGAGAAGATATCACCATAGAGCTAAGAGCACAAAGCAGAGAAGAGAGTAGAATTCTTGAAGTGGAGAGTGGATGAAGGTAAATACCATGTCATGATACACACTTATTGCATGTGGATATTGATAAATATCATTCACCACTACCAACAATAAATTACCATGCTTTGAAGATCCAAAAAATTAGTCCTTAACTATTTAATGATTGTCTTCACTAATATATATTGGAATCATAAGTTATAAGAATTATTTTACTATTATTTATTAATAGTTTAGTGGTTTATTATTATTTTAAAATATATATATATATTATATGTAATTTTATCAAGTGATCTATTTGAGTTTAAATAATCATCACTTAGTTAAGAGTTTTCATTAGTATTATTTCATTAGATAGTATAGTATCTTTATCTAGTGTCAAGTTTATATATATAAAGTCATTTCCAACTTTAATTTTTAATTAATGTATTATCAGTTGAAACTAATATTGTATTTATGTAATGATAACCAATTATTCCAAACTATCTAAAGCTAGGGCATTTTTTAGTGGTAGTGAATATTGTCTATGTTGTTTTTGTTTGCGGGGTAATAAACATGAGAAAATACTAAAAAATAAATGTAGGATTTAGTCCTCAAATATTTTATATTATCTTAAAAATAAATTATTATAACCAATATAATTCCATTTCTATAATAATAACATGGAGACACAAGCATTATAACTATAGTAGGAATTGTTCTTGATATCTTGATTAGTTTGATAGATGTGTTTGCATGTGTTGATTGATGGCTCCTAATTCATGAAACATGTATTCACATTAATAGGTTCATGGGTCCTTATTCATGGTATATTTATTTCCCATAATCAATGTGAGTTTTAAGACCATGTGAAATCTTTGAATTGTTGTGATGCTTAGTCATTTATTGATATCATCTCCACAAGTTCACATTAGTTGGGGAATGTTAGAAATATTCCTAAGTTAATATTAATGTTTGCATTGTATTATTGGAGAGTTGTTTCAATGTCTCTTAGTATTATTATTCATAAAAATATTTATGGTATTTGGATTAAGGAATGATTCCATGTTTCAAGAATATCATATGCCTATATATTTTTAAGCAATGTTATTAAATAGTATCAAATTATTATTGTGTGTCATATTTTTATAAATCTCTAAGCAAACCTTAATTTTTTATTTTTTTTGCATTTTATTTATTTCACTTTAATTGTTTATTTGTTTCCTTTTTTATTCTTTCTTATTTTCACATCATTTTAGGAATATTGTTTCCTTTTTGGTTCATTTATTATTTTGTTTATTGTTTTGCCTATGTTTCATTTATGGTTATTAATTATCACTTTAATTGCTATTATTTATTAAATTTTAATATTTTTTTACCTTATTATATTTATGATTATTTGACCCTTATTTATTTTCCTCATTTTTTTTGGGATGACCATTTACTTTCCCACTTTTTTTTATGACCATTTACTTTTCCCCTCTTTTAGGATGAATAATAATTTCATTATTTCTTGTGTTAGATCCCTTGTAGTTTATTAAAAATTCTTAGTGCCACACATCTCATGGTATAGCCATATCCATTTCATATAAATATTTTACCTCCTTATGATTAGGTATAATTATATTCATCATTGTATCACTTATTACATGGACATATTCCCATGATCCCCATATTTCCCTTATTTATTTTCATTTGAGTCACACATTGGTAATTTTTGAGATTGCAGACTTGTGGTAAAGTCTAGGAGTATTTATACACCCTAGTCTTTAAGTCATATTATTTAGTGACAAAGTGTAATCTCTCTTATGTTCATCACCTATTTCTCTCATGTTTGGTTCTCCAAATTTGTATTGGATAAGGAATAGAAAAAGACAAAAGGTTTAAAATCAAAATCATAAAATAAAAAAAAAGGAAATTATTCAAAGGCAAATAAATTATTCAAATTCATATCCCACCAAAATACATTATTTATATTTGGCACATCTCCTATCTTAGTGAAAGATCAAACTCCATAGTTGTCCTCATGATAGAGATGAGTTACATTATGGTGTGGTAGGATAGTACACTATGGTAGGAGGTCTCACTATATAATATACTCATAGTGATACCTACTTTCTCACATAAGTACCCAATATTCACATTAGACTATATTAGACTATTGAATCTATAAGGGGTCTTGAGTAATGGGGTACACATTATGGGAAGGTAGGTTCATTTTAATTTTAATGTATTTATCCTTCATGGGATGATCTATGTACTTAAAATATTAGCCCAAACTTCATTTTAATTATTTCTAGTGTCTTATGTAATTGATTTTGATACTTCTTAACCTTTCCCACTAATTTTATGTTTATCATTCCTACTAAGGATATTCAAATAACCCTTGTGGTGCTTTAATTTCCTTATTTACATCACATATTCTCATTATATTCCCCTTTTTGGATATTAATTTTAGTTTATGACATCCTTGATCACATATACGTACTTATGCCTCTTGGTTTATAGTTTGTGAGTTACACTATAATACCTTGTATAGGTCTAGGTTTTCCTCATAAACATCCATTCACATTTTAATAACACACCATCTCATTTTCATCGTAATCATTTCATTATGTTGTGTTTTATTTAATCACATTCTATAATAATCACTAAGTTTGAGTCATCATCCTTTAGAGATTTTTTATTTTCATCTATAAATCATGTCTTAGTTTACTTTTTTGGACATCATTTTTACATAGGAAATTTTAAATGATTACATGATTTTTTATGTATGAGTTTAAATTTGTATGAAATTTTGATTTACATTCCCATTTTTATTCATTGATGCTTTCTTCATACTTCGTTTGTCATGTTTGCCTTACATATTGACTTAAATTTTCATTTTCAATCATTGATGTATTACTTGTCTTTGACTTGAAATGCTTAGGTGACATGAGGTTACATTT
>JARHVA010001051.1:2137500-2210000 GCA_037957365.1 Torreya grandis | reverse complement strand
TTTTAATTAATTAGGCATAGCTAAGGTTACTACATAGTGTCATTTTCCTAAAGGGTTAAAAAACATATCCTTTTATGTTATGTGATAATAAATCCCTTTGTTAAGTTTATTAGACCCAATTTTGTCATGATATGGATAAAATCATGTATTGTAATGGATGTTACTTTATTACCTTATCTAATATTGGATTTAGTAAGTCAGATAATGTATTGATCTATCTTAATTTGTTGCATATATATTACACTCATAGTTTGATTATTTAGGTGAGAATAATCAAAGGATTTATAATATATGTTAGTGTTTAAATTATGGTTGTTACAACACACCAATAAGTCCTCACCAAAGTTAAGTTTTCTCCTTTTATAACCCTCTAGGCTAAGATATCCACCTAGGTCATGTCTAAACATATAATAGGGTTATATGGATACTTGAAGAATAAATTGAAGGAAAGGGTAAGATGAAGAATGGAGGAATAAAATAGAAACATAAAACATGGAATTATTTCACATCAATTTCACCAATTTGTATGTACATATATAACATTAACTAAATTATGCACTTGACTTCTTGAGGTCTATCTGAGACAATAGATGTAATGGATGGATGAGGGGGAAAAATATGTATTAGGATAATTTTTGGTTGAAATGGGATTTGGAATGATATTATGTGAGGTAATCCTATGATGGAATAAAAATATATCCATCATGTCACAATTTTCATTAAGAGCACCTATATAGGTAAAAAAATAACCAAGGTCCTTTAGTGTTACTTATGATGAGGAGGGAAAACTCCTGATCAATTTTAGGAATGTCAAGGTGGGAGTAGTTAATTCAAATGATAGATGGAAGTTTTTCAACTCTATTAGGATTAATATGATTCATAAATTTCATACACAAATTTTAATTATATATTATGAGGTTAAACACGAGGAAAAGAAAATGGGTGCCAATGAGAATCTAGGCCTGGATCATGTTGTATTCATGGCTGCAATTTTGGGGGAAAATGATGGTGTGTGGATAAGATGTTTTTTATTTATCCTATAGGTAATTTATATAATTTAAAATTATATTATGGATAGGTGTGGAATAGAAAACATAAATTCTAAGCTCGACATTGATATTTAATTAGGTGTTGATAGTAGGACCTAGTCTTTTGACTCTAGAAAAGACACATACTATATGGAGGTATGGATATTTAGAGAATGGAATTAAAGAGGATAAGCATAAAAATTTATAATTTTAATATATTTTTATAAATATTGTATGTGTTTATAATTATTTTAATGTTAGAATCAAGGTATTAATAATGTTTTTGCTCATTGGTACAAGGCTTTGATTATTGATTTATTTTTGGTTTTTGACAGTGTTTCGACTGAAAATAAACCTAACTAATTAATAAAATAAAATTAAAAATAAAATTAAAAAAATATATATAAATTAATTAAATTATTCTTTTTTTTTTGGTATTTTTCAATTCACTCTTCAGTGTATGCAATACTGGAAATCAAAATCTAGGATAACAATGCAAATGTTGATTTCTATTTTTTCTTGTCACAAAATAAATGAATTGTATTTATTTATTTATATTATATATGAATTATTATATATATAAAACTGATATTTTATAATATTTATCTAAATACAAATTTAGACTTAGATCTTAATTAGTAATATTATTAAGTATTTAGATATTCCTTTGCATATGCAAACTAAAACATGTTTTTGGTGTTTCAAGGTGAATACACACTAAATTTTAATAATTTGTATAAAATAAATGTAGATATATAATTTTTGAATTTTTATTTAATAAATTAAATAAACATTTTTTATTTTTTCAAATAATAAAAATTGACACCAAGATACCACCTTTTACTTCCCTATGTTTGGTTAGAATTTTCTACTTTCCAGTTTGCTTTTTTGTGTGTGAACAAGTGCTTTTTTTGAAATACAAGTTGGTTTTTTGTTGTATTTTTAAGTATTTTGGTTTTTTTAATAATATATAAATACATTTTTTATGAAAATATATATGTTTTTAAAATAATCTATTGTATTACTATAAATAATAAACTAGCTAATTTTGTTTGTACAAAGATGGGAAGAGAAGAATTTTTTTTATATTTATTTTAATTATATTATATATATATATATATATATATATATATATATATATAAAATTCATTAAATTAATATAAAATAATACAATATAATAAAAAATAATAGATTTATAACATTTAGAAGCAAGATATGTATTTGAGATGTTGTCCTCAGTATGAAAACTCCTCCGCTCAAATCAATTGATTGTAAGAACTATATAACCAAGGATATTCATAAAATAATAGTAAAAAAATAATAATATGATATTAACTCAAATAAAAAAATAACAATTCATTATGTCTTATTAGTGCCTTGACTATAAAGATCTAGTTCCAAATTCAATAATTCTCCTTGCATGATATTATGTAGTCTACATGAAAATGATCAAATTAAAATAGTAGAACAATGTTAATTATCATATTCAAATATTCAAAAATTAAACCTCTAATACATTTTTTTGGATCTAAAACTCATCTAAAATAGAACACTTGAGGAAGAGGAGTAGAAGTTAAAAGGGGGAGTAATACTTGGGAAGGAATTAAAAATTATTAAAAATAAGAGGGAGTGAGATGGGATAGCATGGAGGTGAACTCAATGTGATAATAAAAAAAAATATAAAAATATCATGAAAAATGGGTTAAATATTGAGTTTTGGAGACTAAATTTAGAATACAAACTAAAGGTGATATAACCACCCTTGTTTACATTGGTAACTACACAACCACTAGTCCTAGTGATAAAACCACCACTTTCAAGAACAAAAGCACTGAAAGAGATGATGGAACATCCCTATCAATGATGGTTTTGTTAGGTATGTTTTGAAATTTCCATAAAAAAATGTGTCACCTTAGGGTCAGTTCCATAATGGACTATGACAGTCCCATCACTAGGAGGGGTTATTTTGTCTACCATATAGGGATTTTTAAATAGGTTAAAGAGACCACCAAATCAAAACAAAAAGGTTTTTGAGGGGTATAATAGAGTAATATGAAGTATAAATAACTATAATTTTACAAATAACCTATTTTTAGAATAAATTATGAGATCACTACATCATCATTAGATATTAAACCAAAAATGTCTCATTGTACAAATTTTAGGTACATCCAGTTACTATCCTATGTACATATAGTTTAAATAAAAGGTATAGAGATTTATTCATGTAGGATAACAAGTTTGTTTTAAATATAAATTGAGGTTCTTATCATATTGTAATAATAAAATGGAAGTGTCAAAATCATAAGGTAGCATATAGGTGTTAGAAAATGGTGGATTAGAACAAATTTATGAGTAAAAATCATGCCTGATAAATATTTGTAAGGTTTTCCATTGTCAAATATTTAATACTATAGGTTAGTATATATAAATAATCCCATTTTATTATTTTAATTAAATTTTATATTAAAATTTAAATATATACCCAAGTGTGTACAACACACTTTGTATTTGATAAGAAGATCTAATTATGTAGATCACTCCATATAAAAAGATTCAACAAGCATGTAGTAGTCAATGTCCATAGATTGAATTTTGAAACCTGAATTAAAAATTTTAAATATAATAAAAAATAATAATAAACATATGTTTTAGTGAAAATAATGTCACACTTTCAATTATTTTTTAGATAATGCTTATTTGTTGAATCAATTGAGCACGTATGCTTCCTTTCTAAAGTACATGGAGAGTTAGGGGACTATTCCAAATAGATATAAATATGAAATAATTTAAGTTGGAAACATAACATGAACCAAAAATCTTAAATTGGGTGAGAATAACATGATTAATTATTCAAAATAAATACTAAAAAAATGAAATTGGAACTATATGATGGGTTTCTAATAACTAAATATGAATTGAACACTACAAATGACATATAGATTAAATTGTACAACTCATGTCAATTTCAATCAATTTTAATTCATGTAAAACCAAATTCATGATATAAATATAATTAATATTGTTAATGACCCCAACATGATTACAAATTTTATTATATAGTTTCACTCATGTTCACTCAATTTAGAATAAAATGGATGATATAAAGAGAGAACAATGTTCATGCCCCCATGATGACCTCATATATAGTTGTATATTTTAATAAAAGTTAATTGAAAGTATAATAAAATCCATGATATAAATATAATTAAAAATTTTCATCCCCCAATTATCCCCTCAATGTAAACACATGTGATGTTGTAAAATGTATTTTTGTGCCTATGTCTATCATGTGACTAATCTTTATGATATTTGAACCATTATTAATCTCTAAAAATTTTAATATAATCTGATTTAATGTTCATTATGACTTGTATATTAATAGTATAGATGTTACCTTAATTTAAATATATAAAAATAAAAGTTAATTGTATCATGTCATGCATAAATATAATATCATGTATTATCATGTGAACATGTAGAATGTATGTCATCATAGTAATTTATGTGTCAATCAAGTCATGTATGTAACATATGTAATGTATGTCATATAAGTGACATGTATACATATATGTATCAATTAATATTTCAATATAATTATTACTTGATAAGACTATATGGAAATAATGCATGATATGTATCATGTCACCACTCAATGTTAGCAAGCTCAAAAATTACAACAAGTTCAAGTATTAGTGTCACACATAAATTAAAAGGGACACATAAAATGAGAATAAATATGTTTCATAAAAAACTCTAATGGACACACATAAGTGACATAATTATTTCATAAATAAGGACAAAGGGCCACACATAATATGCAAGCACAAACTACCCTATCATTCAAATGAGTAACAACATTAACTAAGCATATAAAAATAAAATATTAGTCTATGTCATCCATATGTATCCATATAACATTATATTATAATATCATATCCATGTAAAACCATGTAAGATATGAGTAATATCAAGCTATGTAAGAAATATATGTAGTTCAATTGTCAAAACATCACAAATATGAACTACAAAATGCCATATATTCAAGGTTACAATCCAATTCCAGTAAGTGAATTTCATATTAAGTTATTATTAATTGTAGTATATGTATGTTTCTCCTTTTAAGTCACACAATTAATTATGAAATGAAAATTATAACATGCATGGGCCATAGACTCAATGGAGTTAAGTAAAAAATAGAGTACATCTAATAACAATGGCCTATTGAAACCACCTAAAATATTGAGTAGTAATAAATTAAATTCTAAAATGGTCATTCCCTCTTTTTAATATTATTATTTAGATCACATTCCAATGATTAATGAAAAAATTTATTATATTTCCAAGGTTTTACCATGTTATATTTTAAATTTGATGCATTTCCTTTGCACACTCTATGTCTTTTCCCTTATAATAATTGATCAAGAAAAAATGGAACATCCTTTTGCAAAGGTCAACAACACCTTTTATGAATACAACCCATTATTATTTAAGTCAATGTTATAGTGATTAACCTTAATTTATTTGTACCATGCAAAATTTATATATCTAATAAAAAATATTACGTAATAAAAATGTTATCTAAATATTAACCTAGATTACTTTACTCATGTTCCAAAAAAATACATTATTTCTATTTGTGTATTAAGAATATAACTTCACAATATAAACATTTATTGAATATTCCATGGCTATAAACATTATTCCATAGGTTCACAATATTAGATACAAACCATAGATAGTTAATATTTTTTAACCTTGCATGAAAGGGATTGTTTATAAACCCAATGATCTATCTTAGAAAAATAAATTGCATTTTAGTGAATTTAATGATAATTTTCACACAAGATTCATATGGAAATAAGTTTTAATTACAAAAAATGTATTTTATTTAAAAAACAAAGATTTGACTTAACTTCCGTGATTATGAAATAGTAATGATTTAATAAATCATGAATGTTTCTTCCAAAGTCACATTGACTACTTTCACAACTCACATAATTCCTTGAGTTTGACAACATTTGTTAGATAAATTTAAAATATGAGTTCATTAATAAAAATGAGCATAAACAATCATGAAAGTATAAAATATAATAGCAAAAAGAAACTACCTTTGAAATAAAAATGGTGTTTACCTTAAACATTATTCAAATTATTTTGTTAAACTAGTATTACTATAATTTTATAACTTTCTTGTCAAATGATTACCATAGTAAAATATATAGACCCATTATTTTTCCTCTTTCCTAAGGAAAACTAGTGAGTAGGTTCTCCTTCATGTTTTAAAAATGTGACAATAATAAGGTTTTAATAATTAAAAAATCCAAAAAAATATTCCAAGGTTATCACCTTTCAATAATGTAATTAATAAATAATATTTAATGTGGAACCTATGTTTACAATTGTGTAATAGAATTAGATTTTAATTAATCATTTTGTTTTTAATCATTATTTAATTAATGTTAAATCAAATACATAGAAATTAATATTTCTCAATAATTTTTCCAATATAAATATCTAAACTAATTAATAAACTTGGATACATCGAACTAAAACCTATAAAAATAACTAAGTATCCACAGTTTATATTCCTAAAAATGACTATAGGATTTCATGATAACCAAATGATGCTTATATGATATGAGTCATAAAATAAAAACCATCCTAGGTAGATGAAGATCAGACTAAAACTTTAAAATATACATGGGATACATAGAAACACCATAATGGGTAAAGATTGAGTCACCATATTAGACTTCATTCAATATTCAACACTATGTTTTCATTAAGAAAATTAACTTCCTAGTCAAACATGAATTATAATTAGTATATTTATAATGTAAATAAGGTACTCTTAATGAATTTTATTATTTATTTTTATGTCCAAATATACTTTTGGGTTTTTCCATTTTATCAAATACACTTTACCACCTATAAGCCTACAACCCTACTTTATAAATTAACAATAATATAGAACTAAAAATTATTAATCATATCACCAATGCCTATTTCATCCTTCATATTTAATGAAAAAACTAATAATCAATCATATTTTTTTTAATTACTTAAAATACACCATATCCTAGATGTCTACTATAGTACATAAAATTGGGTTTAAATCATGAAAAAAAACTCAAGAACTAATATTGTTGATCAAGTCAAGATGGAAAGTACAATCAAACATAGAAATTATTCACAATTTAGAGTAATTTAATAAATAAACTCATAGATTTTAAAATTATATAACAAAACTTTTATTCTAAAAGAGCATTCCATATAGACATATAAAAACTACCTATAATAGTCTAATCACAAATACTAAATTACAACAAAAATTCATTATTATTTTACATGATTGAGCTTTCTCCATTAAAAATTCATTCATAATAGAATATATTATTAAAAATAGTATAATTTTGTATTCTTAGATGAAACATACACAATATGCTCAATTTTATTATGATTATCCCTATCTATAATTTAGATATTAAGCAAAACACAAACAACAATGTTGAACATCAGAGGGAAAATTTTTGTACAAAATCGTCAATCATAATCATGCTAGTTATTTTAATGAATAAATAATAAAAACTATTTTAAATTATTTTTAAATGATCATTTCAACTATTCTTATTGTACAAACATAGACTCCATGCATAAAATTTAGATTAACACTCAATACTAAACTTATTTGATGAATCATTTTCATAAAGAAATAAAATAATTACTAATCACACACACACACACACACACACACACACACACACACACACACACACACACACGATATCATTTACATATTATTATTATATGTTGTTCTCAAAAAATAATCCAAACAAAGTACAAGATGACTAAATTATGAGTATTCAACAATCCACTAATACTAATTGTTATCCAATATACTTTAACTTAGAGTTAAATAAAGATTGAGTTCATAATCCAAAATTTACATGGTTACATCTATAGATTCAAACATGATATAATTAAATATCTAGATTCAAATAATATAGCTTGATGCCTCAAAATTCATTGGCATCTTTATTATAAACAACATAAATAGATATAATGTTTCACAAGTTGATAAATCCTTTGAATATAATAGTATAAAACTAGAACTTCAATGTATAATCATTGATGATTAAAAAAGTGAGTAAAATAGTACCAACCATTAGTGACCCATACCGCCCCATGCATCAACATTATATTTTAATAATTCTATAAATAAGAGTACAAAAATATTAACATACAAAATATTAACATGCTATAAGAGATTATTTCAAGAAGACAACACAACCATCTTAGAACTATACATAAAATAACAATATATAATAAAACCAAATTTAAATACATATAACCCATGTATTTTGATTTAGTAATTATGCCAAGAAGACCATCTAGGGTCATATTTTATTGGAAAACCACATATAATTCCATTTTTGGGTGAGGTGATGATAACCCTGCCATATGCCACTAGGGTTTTCATAAATAAACTACACCTTAACAAAAAACTTCTTAGATCTATTGCTTTTCTAACATAAAAATCCCAAAAATAAAGTCAAATATAATTAAATAATGGTTTTGATAAATATATTAATAATGGTGAAATAGGGTCATGTAAATACTCTAGGGTTTTGCATGTCTCTTGTTTTATGTTTAATAAAAAACAAAACACACTACCCTTTTCAAATTTATTACAACACATCTCCAAATAATGGAATTACAAAAACAAGTACATAGAAGATAAATTTTACTTACTTCAACAAAATTAATAGGTCTAAAACATGAACTATTACTTATTTTAATCCTCTCTTCTTGTCCCTTAATATGTTTCCCTTTTTTATTCTACCTCTATTTTGTGTGTGTTTTTTCAAACACACTCCATTATTAAGCCAAATAATTATGATTTCAACAAGGCCATCATTATTAATGGGCATCATTGATGCCAACTATATATATCCATAACTCTATAGGTACTAATGTGCCATATTCAAACTTCTCGTTCAGTTCACCATTATAAATTTTGTGCCATAATCACTTATTTGATTTTGAATTGAGGTCAATGAGCTATCGATATTTTTCTAATTATGCCCAAGACTTAATCAAATTTCAATCAAATTCTAATATAAATCCTTGACATAATCAAGGTCAAATCAGACATATTTTAAACCATTCACCTTAAAATATACCAATGTATAATGTCAATTTTAAATCAATAATAAATGTTCTCAAATAACCTTATAATCCTTTTCTTGTCCCATTTTCAACATGGTGATTTCATGACAATACTAATAAGAACAAGGACCCAAGTCCTTGTACATTGCTACAGTGTGTTCCCAACAAGAATATCACTCAATGTTAACTAAAATTAAATAATAATGTGCATAATTAGATAAAATATAGTGAAATCCACTCATACATAAATACAAAAAATTATACACAACATGGGGTGAACATATTACAAAAAAATAATTGTTGGAATGGTGTAACTCTAATAACTCTTTCTTTCACTGTACCATTTTATAACAATATAACATTGTTTTATGTTAATTTGTGTAAATATTTCACCCTCAATCATAACTCATTCTACTATTATACCTTAAAACATTTAAATGACATCAAAGGTACCTAGATTATATAGATAATTATCAAAATTAAAAAAATTGAATAATCATCACACAAATATCAAGCATAAACTAAACCATAAGAAAATCATCAAGTCTTGTTATAAAAAAGTATTGAAATTTTTTTATTATATTTCAAAAAGGTGATATATGAAATCCACTCCACCTAAAAATATTAACAATCCTAGGGCATATACAAAAAGGTGGGGATATCACTAGCTAAAAATATTTTTAGCTTCCCAAATAACTCTTTTCTCACTCAGTTGGTCTCATTAGACTAGTACTTGTTGAATATATGTTCTATATAATTTGACATTATGATGGTCCATATTCCAAATTGGTTTATCTCTTATTCCAAAACCTAAATATAACTCCAATATATAGCATAAGATGGATCAAGAACATATTTTATTAGTAAAGTAACATGAAAAACATCATGAATTTTAGAAAGGGGAAGGAGAGATAGATGATAGGAAATACAGCTAATATTTTCCATAATTTTGAATATTTCAGTAAAATGTGTAGATATTTTTGACATTTTTAAAAATTTATATGAATTTTATAATGAGGACAAGGAATTCCGAAATCCATTGGATAAATGGCTGATCCATTGAAATAGGTTGAAGAGGTAAGGCAAAAATACTTTATTTTCCTATAAACATTGCACATTTCTTTCACATTCTTACCCAAACATGGAAATATATGAAAATTTTTAACTAATAATATCCACTTTTCATGATATTAAAGGTTGTTTTACTTTTTGAGAAGTGGCCTCCACCTTTTCCATTATGAAATTCGTTAAGTAATCTTTCTACTTGTCTTAGCTCTATGCACCACAACAAAATGCCATTGATATCTTTATTGAAAATCACTTCATCAACAAGGTGATAAGGAATGTACTAAAATTTAAAATATCTTCTCCTTGATTCACTTAAGTTTGGAGGATAAATACCATCTTGAAGGTACCTTACCATGTCTTATAGCTAGGTTGATGATGATGTATCATTAGTTATAATTTACTCATCATTTAGAATAATAATTATCTCCTTGTTATCTTGAAAGTATTGAGCTTAGTTTTCAGACAAACCTTTTCCTCTAATAAGCTTAGTTACTTTTATATCAACATCATACTCAACCACTCTTGTTATCCAACCTTCCCTCTTCTCACTTATATAATTCTTCAACAACAACTCCATAATTCTAGGATGAGAAATCATTAGATAGATCCTATTGTTAGATAGAAAGTATCTAATCTTATTAATGCATATAACTATTGAAATTACATGTTTCTCTACATAAGTGTACATTTTCTCATATTACTCCAATCCTTGATTATAGAATGATATAGGTTGTTCTAAGACCTTTCGATTATTTTAAATTAGTATACCTAAAATTATGTCCACATTAGCATATGAATTCAAGATAAAATGCCTTCAAAAATTTGGCTTAATGAGGGTAGGAGAACTAGTTATTTATTATTTGATCTATTAAAAATTCCTCATCCATTCCTTAGTCCAATTAAAATTCCAATTTTTATTAATCATGGTTTTAAGTGGATTTGATAAAGTTAAAAAATCAAATATGTTTATTATTATGAAATTTATTTTTCCAAGAAATTTTTTTAATGCCTTCTTATGCTTAGGAAATGATAATACAAGTATGAAATCTATCCTCTTAGGATCAATGCTCAAACAATGTTTAGAGATAACATATTCAAGAAGCTTACCTTCATGTACTAAAAACACACACTTTTTTGGGTTAATTGACACCCCATATTGTATAAATCTTTCAAACATCTCATTCATATGAAGCATGTCCTCACTTGAACTTTTTGAAAATAAAGTAATGTCATCTAAGTATATAAGAACAAACCTATTGATTAGACCTTCAAATACCATATCTATGGCTCTTTGAAATGTTTCTCTATCATTGGAAAATCCTAATGGCATTTTCCTATAGTTAACTATCACCCAGTTGGTAGTGAAGGATGTTTTAAACTATTCTTCCCCTTGACAAGTATACATTTATATCTAGTATAACAATCCTATTAGTGTAGGTTTTTATTTTTCCCTATTTTTTAATTAGGGAAATTGTATTTCTTGTGCATACATGGAATTTTACTACATTTGTGGGATAAGTTAGCTTATGTGGAGGTGTGTGTCATAGATGTGTCATAGGTGTCATAAAAATGTCATAAGTAACTCCCTTGATGGGAGTTACTTCTCTATTCTTAGCACCTTGTCACCACCTTTCATGGAGGAGTTACAGTCTATTCTTGGGGTGCCTTGTCCACCTTTTATGGAGGAGTTACTTATGTACTCTCCTATATGTATTCCTCACTTTGGCCATCTCATGTTAATCAAATTTTAGTTTTCTCCACTTTGTCTTGTGCAATTTATCTTCTTGTGTAATTTCAAATTACTTTAGCATCTATGTGGTGTGCACTTGCTTCATCTCATGTGATCACGTCTCCATTGTATTCACATTATATAGATTCTAGAAACAACTCTGATATGGTATAAGAGCCACTCTGGTAATTATGTGTTTGGTTATGCTATTCTAAAATTCTTACTTTGATTTCTTAGTATTGTTTTTGTTGTTTAACTCTATTGTTTTGGTAGAGTTTTTTGAAAACTCATGTAAATCCATACGAAAACTTGTTCAAAAAATTACTTTTGAGTTAGAATTTGCCAAGACGTCTTGTCTAGATCTATTGTGGCTTTAGCAAAGGTAGAAGAATTTATTTTCTTTTGGTCATTCTATAGGAAAATGATAATATTTATTCTATCTAGTTTGCTTCCTGGACATTGGAGGGGCTGACTTTGTTGCAAGCTACTGGTTGCCATTTTTGTGGATAGAGGGAGGAGCATCACTTCACTCATTCAGTCCCTGCACAGCTTTTACAACTCTATGCCAAGCTTATCCAACTCTATGCCAAGCTTGCAAAGTTGGACACTTTTTTGGTTTATGCCAAGCTTCTAGAACTCCATGCCAAGCAGTAGTAGCAGTCCTTCCAGCCATGCCATCAGGCCATATGGCATCCAGTGTGCAGGTCTATAGGTCATTTTTTAAAAGCAAAATTAGAACTATTTTCTCTAGAAAATGGCACTTTATTTTTTGATTTGGCATCCCTTGTGGACCCTTAGTCACTAGGTGTCCTTTTTCTACACCTAGTGTTTTGTTTTTGCACCTATTTTTGTCTCTTTTGTGATAAAATATGTGCTGGAAGTGTTAAGTCTGCAGTTTGTGTGCTAAAATTTGCATTGCATTGGAAGTGTTGGAAGGGTGCATGTTCATTGTGAAGCCCTAATTTCATCTTCTTGGAAATGCCTATCAAGGCCTTAGACATCACACAATAGCTATCTCTCTTTCTTTCCTCTTATTAAAAAAAGTAAAAAAAAAACTAGCTGGAAATTCATTTTTGCCTTAATAGTTGTATTTTTTTACTAAAAGAGGAAGGTAAACTTGATTTCACACATACCGAGAAAATTAGTTAAACTTTATTTAACAAAGACCTATTTCTTTGGATTCCTCACTCCGTGTCGAATCTAATAACTAGTTGGAAGGCTACTTTCTCTCTCAAAATAGGCATTTTTTTAATGTTTTAGTGCTTTTTATTTACGAGAAAATTGAACCTTTAATATCTTACAAATGGTAGCTCAAATTTGGGTGCTATTTTCTGTAAAAGTGTTTGTAATTCAATTATCCATATCTTAGGCTTTTTATTTGTTAAAAATTCACTAGTTTATAAAGTGCCAAAAATTTGGGTCTCTCAGGATGCATTTTCGGCTGAGTCTGACGTCCTGTTTGCTTTAGTCTTGCACTGATTTCTCTAAGACACATTCTTGGATGAGCTTGATGTATTTTGAGTGTGCACTTGCATATTTTGGGGGTGCTCAACATTTTGGGGGGCAGGTGTGATTGCTTTTCACAACTTGTAAATCTTTGCTTTCATTCTCCTTTCTGCATAAATTCACAACTTGCAATCAACACAACTTCACCTAAATTCGGCTTAAAATGGATTATTTTCAACTTAAACCTATAACACCCTTCAAATATCATGAATGGAAGGTTAAAATGTCAATCATTCTTAGAAGCAAAGGATTGTATAGGATCACCATGGGTACTGAAGTATAACCCAACACTAATGTTGAAAAGGTCAAGTGGTACAACTGTAGTGATGAAGCCTATGGATTATTGAGCTTGTCTGTATCTCCAAAACTTCTCTTCCATTTAGAATCCTCCAAGATCTCAATGACATATGGGACACCTTAGAAAACTTATTTGGAAAGCTTGATGAGATGAGAGGTCATGAGCTCAAAAATGAACTCATAAATCTAAGTCTTAGCAACTTTAACACCCTACAGGACTTCTTCACTAAGTTTAAGGCCCTTAGATTGAAATTGAAAGAATGCATGATAGATAAGAAATATGATAAAATCATACTTTCTATTCTCACAAAGTTAGGTCCAAGCTATTTAGTCTTTGTCTCCACTTTCCATGCCACAAAAAGTGCCCTTGGCACTACATGGAAAATGCCTTATTTGGATTCATTCATTGCCAACTTGACTAGGGATCAAGATAAGATAATTAAAATGGGCACAATGAAGTCTAATCAACCCCAAGATTTGATATTTGGAAATGGTAAGGATAAGACTTCAACAAAGGAGAAGAAGAAAAAGAACAAGGACTAGGAGAAGAAGAAAGAAAACAACAATCCTGCCAAAAACAACACTGATACTTCCTCTTTCAATGTTAAACCTAAGAAGGAGAAGGTTAAGTGTGCCTATTGTAAAAATATAGGGCATGATGAACACAAATTCATGAAGAAACAAATATATCACCTAACTCATCTTATAGAGAAGAACAACATAGGTTTTCCTGAGTCCATCAAGTAGAATTCATCTACCCAAGATTCTAGAAAGTCAAAAGGTAAGGGTAAGGAGAAAGAAAAGGGTGAGTCTATTGTAGCTACAGTAGCTTATACATCTTCATGGGTCATCAAATTAGGTGCTTCTCACCACATGGGCTCTTCACTAGTTGAGTTTTCATCTTTAGAGCCTTGTAGCATGACTTTAATTAGTTTGGGTGATGACACATCAATTTATGTTGCAGGGAGAGGGTCAGTTAAAATGGAAGGAGGAACATTCAATAATGTTCTAAGTGTTCCTTCTCTTTCAACCAATCTCCTATCAGTGTACCAAATCACTCACATTGGTCAGGGCATGAGAGTTGAGTTTTCACCAGATTCAATGGCTATCAGCAAGCTGCATAGTGATACTACAGTGGCAGTGGGTAGGGCAGATCACCAAGCAAGCTTATACACCTTCTCACATTTTTCACCAGATTCTTCTCCAATAGCATTACTGACTCATTAAAATGGAGTTAGAAAATTATGGCATGAGTGGTTTGGCCACCTTAACTACTGCTACCTTGAGTAACTTTGCAAATATGACATGGTCATTGGCTTGCCTCGTGTCTAATTCTCAAAAGGACTTTGTAAGGGGTGCTCCCTTGGGAAGCATCCCGAAGCAAAATTTGACAAAGTTAAAGCTTGGAGGGCTTCACAACCTTTAGATTTAGTCCATAGTGATGTATCAGGACCCTTTCCCAAACCATCTTTCACAAGGACCAAGTACATCCTCACTTTCATTGATGATTTCTCTAGGCACAATTGGATATATTTTCTCAAACAAAAGTCTGAAGTGTTTGAAAACATTCTAGACTTCAAGGCTCTTGTTGATAAATAGAGTGAGAAATCCATCAAGGTTCTTTGAATTGATAATGGAGGGGAGTATGTCAGTAACAAGTTTGGTCAATTTTGCACCATAGAGGGGATTGATTTATAGTGCACAGTCACTTATAGTCCTTCACAAAATGGGGTTGTAGAATGCAAAAATAGGTTCTTGACAGAGATGGGTAATTGTATTATTCACTCCAAATCCTTAGCACCATAGTACTGGGCTAAAGCCATCAATTATTATTGATACATTCAAAATAGGGTTCTTCACAAAGCTTTGAAAGGGATAACACCCTTTGAAGCTTGGCATAGAAGGAAACCTGATGTTGAGCACCTTAGGGTTTTTAGATCCCTAGCCATGGCCCACATTTTGAAGAAGAAATGCAAAGCTATGGAATGATAGTCCAAGCCTTACATCTTTGTAGGATATCTGGATGGTATTAAGGGATATCACCTTCTAGATCTAGTCACTCATGAGTTCTTCATTAAGAGAAGTGTCCACTTTTAGGAGAGTCTTAGAGACTCAACACTTGACACTTCTTCTCCCTCATCAGATCTACTTCTTCATGATGATTCCTCATCAGATTCAGATCAACCACAATAGGTTCTTGAGCTAGAGACTTCTTCTTCTTCATATTTAGATAGTGAGGATAGTGATGCAGTTTCATCTACCTCTAGTCAGTCAGAGGATGAGGAGTTAGCACTTGACTCACCCACTTTTGGGCCACTTTGGGGTAGATAGACACTTGAGAGTGCTAACACTCTGGCAGGAGATCCCACAAATGACAGATGTACTAAGGGGGATTTTCAGAGAGATCCACATGCCTTCTTTACTTTAGTTTCAGATCCATAAAATTTTTGAGATGCATTGGGGTACCTGAGTGGGATAGTGCTATGGAGGAAGAATATTCTTCCTTAATCAAAAATCACACTTGGGATTTGACTTCACTTCCTAAGGGAAGAAAGATGGTTCGATGTAGGTGGATATATTAGACCAAGTTTGTATTAGATGTGTCAGTTGATAAGTACAAGGCACGATTGGTCACCAAGGGTTTCTCACAAGTGGAAGGCATTGACTACTCAGAGACCTTTACACCCATTTCAAAGATGACTTCTATCCGACTCACCTTGGCTATTGCCACAACACATGGTTGGGATGTGCACCAGATGGATGTGAAGAGTGCCTTTCTTCATGGAGACCTAGAGGAGGAGATCTACATGGAGAAGCCACTAAGATTTGTTCATGATTATTCCTTAGTATGTAGACTTAGGAAATCTATTTATGGCCTCAAACAGGTCCCTCGAGCTTGGTATGCCAAGATGGATTCCTTCCTTCTCACAGAGGGTTTCACTAGGTGCCATTCTGATCCCAATGTCTACTTCTTACAGTAGGATGATTTGCTCTTGATTTTGATTCTATATGTTGATGACCTTTTGATGACCATGAGTTCTTCATTGGCTATTGTAGCAGTGAAGGCATCTCTCTAGGATAGATTTGACATGACAGAATTGGGTTTGTTGCACTACTTCCTTGGCATCGAGATCTCACAGTCAGATTTAAGGATTTCTATTGTGCAACTTGAGTATGCTCTTGAATTATTAGTTTAGTTTCACATGGTTGATTGCAAGCCATCTCTGACTCCCTTTATATCTGGAGTCAACCTTGAGGCTAATTGTTATTCACCATTGGTTGATTCCACTCGGTATCAACAACTTATTGGTAGTCTCATCTACTTGACTCACACTAGGCCCAACATATCATATACAGGACTTGTCTCTAGATTCATGCAAGAACCTCATGAGATACATTGGAAAGTAGCTAAGAGGATCTTGCATTACATAAAAGGTTCACATAGATGCAGGATTCATTATAGATTTGGCATAGAGGTTGACTTGGTTGGATATATAGATTTAGACTGGGCTGGTGATTCACAAACTCACAAGTCCACTTCTGGTTATAGTTTATCTCTAGGTTTAGGTCCTATCAGTTGGTCTAGCAAGAAGCAAAATGCTATTGCTATATCATCCACAGAGGTAGAGTACATGGGAGCTATTAATGTAGCTACTGAGGCTATTTGGCTTCAGGGGATTCTTTCTAAGTTTGGCATTCTTATTAGGCATCCCACCATCATTTATTGTGGCAACTAGAGTACCATTTAAATTATTTGGAATCCAGTTCAGCACTAGCAAACCAAACACATAGAGATTCACATGCATTTCATTCAAGATCTTATTCATATTCAGGTCATTAACTTGATATTTTTCCAGTCTTCAAAGCAAGTTGCAGACATCTTCACCAAACCTTTCATTGAGATCAAGTTCATTCATCTACGAGCTCTTCTTGGGGTGTGGTCCACATCTGTAGTAGCATCATCTTTGGGGGGGGCACTAGCCTCTTCTTTCTTTTATGTCTCTCTTTTGTTGGGGGGGGGGGGGAGGTTTCCTACGGGTTTTCTCCTTTTCTCTATCTTATGGGAGATTGCATTTGTACATGGGTACCTCATCAGGCCTAATTGTCGGGACCCATTTTATATTTCCACACTACCCACCTAAGTTATGCTTATGGGGGGGTATTAATGTAGGGTTTTATTTTTCCCTATTTTTTAATTAGGTAAATTGTATTTCTTGTGCATACATGGAGTTTTCCTATATTTTTGGGATAGGCTAGCTTATGTGGAGGTGTGTGTCATAGATGTGTCATAGGTGTCATAATAATGGCATAAGTAACTCCCTTGATGGGAGTTACTTCTCTATTCTTATCACCTTGTCACCACCTTTCATGGAGGAGTTATAGTCTATTCTTGGGGTGCCTTGTCCACCTTTTGTGGAGGATTTACTTACGTACTCTCCTATATGTATTCCTCACTTTGGCCATCTCATGTTAATCAGATTTTGGTTTTCTCCATTTTGTCTTGTGTAATTTATCTTCTTGTGTAATTTCAAATTGCTTTATCATCTATGTGGTGTGCACTTGCTTCATCTCATGTGATCACATCTCCATTGCATTCGCATTATCCATATTCTAGCAAAAACTCTAATAAATCCAATAGTGAGAACCTTATCAAACTAGATACTAGTTTCAATATTTCTCCATTGATGGAAATGGGTAATAAGGCCTTGTTCAAATCATGGAGATTGACACAAAGTCTAATTTTTATATTTTTCTTCCTCTTAAAATCAATGTTTTCCACCCAAGTAAAATTTTTTATGGTGAAAATGATGGCTAATTTAATCAACTTATGAATTTTAGTTATCATCAAGAGTTAAAGCTTATGATTGATTGGTCTTTGCCTTTATCTTAATGTTTTTGTATAAACCTATAAATCAATTATGTTTTGAGATAATCTTGGGCCAAACCCTTTCAAATCACTATACTTCCATGCAAATACATAAAAAATATTCTACATAATTAAATAAATGACTCCTTTTAAGATGGAGTACAACTTTACTAAGTTTGAGAGTCTTCTTAGCTACTATCTCAATATTATCATAGTGTTATACCTTAGTATACATTGAATAATTAACTCTCCTCACCTCATAATCTCTAATGAATATGTTTGCAAGAGTGACTATACCTTTGGTCATCTTTTTGGACTTGAGTTAGATAATCCTATCACCATACTATTGCAAGAACTTTGACTAATTTCTAAAAGAAGAAGTCAACCTCTTCTTGTAAGAAGTGAAAAATATAGTTATCATCTTCAAAAAACTTTTTAGTTATCATGATTGTAAAGAATATAAGTCTTAACCACAATCTTGATATGTGAACATTTTTTCTCATTCCTTACATCAATTAGAATGTTGAATTGAGGTCCTATGGTAGCCAATCTATCGCCATGTTTGTCACTTTCTCTATGAACTTATTAGATATAAAAAAAATTAGAGTCCTTAAAGAGATCCTAAATTCTATGTTTGAAACACCTTAGCAAATAATTCTTACACACATTCAATCCTCTCACTTGGTGAACCACAAGTTCACTATCATTGAAAGCTTGTAAGATATTGATTCCCATCTTCCTAGCCCATTGCAAACCATGGACTAGAGCCTCATACTCTAATAAATCATTAAAAAAACCAAAATAAAATTTAATATTATAATAATAACTTTGATTAATTGGTGATATGATCATCACTCTAGTTCTAGTACCATGATTTCCTTGAACCATAAGAGTAGAGCTATTAAAGATCATCATTTGATTCATCTTCCTTGACTATAGATGGAATTTGTGCATCATTATCATGTAGACAATAGACAAAAAGTCATTATTATTATATAATTTTTTAATTGTCATGTTAATTCAAGTTGTAATCCCATTCATGAAGAAATAAATTAGGAACTCATTCAGGAGATGAGTTTGCTTCAACTTCACTTATTTGTTCCACCTCATCCAAGATGACATAATTTGTATTCAAAACACATGGCATGTATGGTTCCTAATGAAGGTATGAAATAGGTTTAGATTGAAATTTGACCTTGGTTTCATACATTTCCTTGAACAAGAGATAAGTCCAATCAGATGAAATGTAACCACCTATATTTGATGTGAAATCTTGCGATAAACACATGGCAAAATATAGAGGTAAGTTCACCACCGCTACATCCTAATTGAATGGATACATTTGGTCAATCATGTAGCATTAATTTTAGGTAATTTATCATGCCAAAAATCTTATTTGGAGATATATCAAGGTAAAAAACACCTTTATTATTTGGATAATACACCAAACCTAACTTGTTTGTAATTTGCTTAGGCATCACTGTACTACTAACTCCACTATCAACTATACAATTTTGAACTAAGGTATTGCCAAAAATTAAAGAGAGATAAAAGGGAGGTTTTTAATTCAGTTTTAACTCATCTAAATTTAGTTTTACCTCCTTATGTACCTATTGTAATTGTTATTTCATAGGCTAATTTGAATTAGCCAAAACCACACTATCTTTCTCAATTGGTTTTATAGACATTTTAAGGGTTGAAATCTCTTTAATAAACGTGAATTTGTGTCCTAGGATTACCAATGAATCCACATACTCATGCTGATATTATACTTATTCATATGGCCAAAAATATTTAAAAGAGTTACACTCATATTTGGATGCACCCTTAGAGCAACTAGATGATCTTGCACTTGAATAACTGGGTGAGTTTTTTCAACCTCCATATTTTGATTTTTCTAAGGTGTTGGGATAACCATCTAAGCATTAACACCTTTATGAATAGTATAAGGAATGTTTGGAATGAGACCCACCTCTTAATTCTCATCAATGGACATTTTATTAGATCTATTGATGGATATAACTATATTCTTTGATGTACTAGAGTCACCAACCTAATTTAAATTCACATGATCATCAATTTTCTAGTTTACAATGGTTAAATTAGGATTCCTTTATCCATGATGAACTTTGACATGTTGTGACATATCCTCACTATGTTGACTTTCTTGAAGACAAACTTATTATTAGGCCATTTGAAGAATAACCATAGTCTGAGCCATAAAGGATTGATTTTGCATATCATTTAGATTAAATGGTTTCCAACCTAGCTCTTGCATCATGTTGTTTTGTATTGGTATAGGTACATTGTCTTTAGATGAATAAGGAGTATTTAGATAAAATGTAGAATAAGACTTATCTTATGTGATAACTCCTTGAACTTGATTAGATAGCTTCCAACCTAACTCTTGCATCATGTTGTTTTGTGTTGGTATAGGTATAATGGCTTTATATGAATAAGGATAATTTAGATCAAATGCAATATAAGACTTAGATTTTGTGATAGCTCCTTGAGCTTGACATGAAGGTTTTTATTTTTTAAATACTTGATAAGGAGGTCTATTATATCTATATTTATGATATGTGAGATGATTAGGAGCTTGTTAAGGCCTATTATCCTGGTATTATTACCTTTTCATCTGGACTATTTAGTTTTTAATGGATTAAAACATTTCCTTGAGTTTTCCAATATCAATTGATTGACTAGGGTGGGTTGTATTTTGAGATTTATGGGTTAGAATGGCAGACATTTACAATGCTTGAGTGTATGGAATTGGATATGTTTCTATAAATATGGGAATATGATTTCTAAGTGCCAACTTTATATCCTAAATCAAACTATTTTCTGCTATAATAGCCACTTCATATACATCTAAAAAAATAGTGCCACCCATAGACTGAATCATGAAAGAGATATCATAATTTAAAGCTCTTAGCAAATACAATAAATCATATTTAGGAGATGGACCTATCATAATAGGTATCCTAGACCATGTCTTTTGAAACTCGAGGTTAAAATCAATCATGAACTCATGAGGATCCCTATTAATGGTTGTAAGCTACTCAACCAAGGATAAGTGATCAAATGTATCCTAAAAATTAATACAAAAGGTTTCAATTAATTCATCATATTAATTAATAGATTTAAGAGTAAGTTTTATATACCATTACAATGTTTTTAATTTGAAGGATGTATCAAGTAGTGATATAGCAATGTTCTCTTGGATAACATTATGGACAAAACAAAGGCTGGCCTCATATTTAATGTGATCAATAGGTGTGGTTTGATATTTTATTAAGAAATAAGGTATGTTTTTATGAGATAAATCTGGTATATCATCATATTGAACAATATTTAGTGTGATTCCTATATTAAAAGAGATAAATAAATAGTTCCTAGGGACAACCATTTAAATAGTGCGGATTGAATTGTCTTGCATAATGGGATGATTAGGAGATTAGAAAAATTTCATATGATAATATCTTATTATTATGAATATTTTAATTTTATATTAATGTGAGGATATGCCTTTTTAATAACTTTACAGGCTTGCAACTTCTCCTTTTCGCTTCAAAATCTAAGCTTTCTTCACATTTTGACCAAATTCACAACTTGTAGAGCTATATAAATCTTATAAGAGACTTTAATAGGTAATTTTAATTTTTATTAACCTTTATAAATATTTATTGAAAATTTTAAATGGTTTATAATCTATTTCATATCTTATTTTGTTAGAAAGACACCTATAACCCTATTTTCTAGACAAATATGTATACTTGTACCTACAAATGTACCACTGATTTCCATGTATTTATTCTCATGAGACATATGGAGGCTGTAAAAGTTTTTTTAGGTAATATTATTCCATTTTTGTGCATTATAATCACCTATTATCTCATTAGGTATTTTAGGAGGGTTTAACAAGGATTTTAGGGGCTTGTCATATTGATGATGGTTCATAAAGTATAGGGGTTAATCCAAAAACTAATGCCATAAATTTGGATTAGGGGAACCCCTATAACATACCATATGGGACTAAGCTCCAATGGATAATTATAGGAAATATATGATCATAATAAGATGAACTTCAAAGGGTATACCATGCATTCTATGAGGCTTGAAAGAGAAACATGCCTAAAAGTGTACCTTTTTAGTTTGATTATGAGTTTTAATTCTCAAAAATGTATTAAAATTTCATCATTACCTTCTCCAATTATTTCCATTATCATTTCCACCCTCAATACTCTCTATAACATCATTGATTGTGATTGAGGGTTTATGAGCACATTGGTCCTTTTGATCGTAATAGTCTTATTTTGACCTCTCTAGATATAACAATGATGTGATTCATGTTATAAACCTTATATAGTTTCATATACATCCTATAAAAACTTCATACGATAAATTTAAAAAAAAATTACACCCTTTCTCCCTTATTATGCAAAGATTACCCTTGGATGTTAGTGCATATTAAACCCTTTTTTACTATAACTTGGCAATGATCCTCATCTACTTGTCCTTATATAACCATAGGGATCTAAGATAGACCTAGAGGATTATGCTCCAGCCTTGATTGAATTTTTAAACCAATTAGGTCCCCATCTAACCCATATAATTTGGTCTTTTCACTGTTTAGACTTATAACAACCATGTAGGTCTCTACTAAGTTTATAACTATAACTCAGGGTCCCAATATTATTCAACAATACTATTGTAACTATGATAGTATTTAATAGGTATCATAAATTTTTTTAATGTTAATTTGACTCTCTAAAAATCAATTATCACTCTCAATCAACTATATCAAGTATATTCTTCTCACGTCTACCTTAGTAGGTTTGTAGCTATTCATTCAAGTCTAACATTCCATATAAACATGAGAATTACCTTTATATTGATACTTACAATAATTATTTTCAATTTTTACATCTCTATTATATTTTTTCATACCCTTTTCTACCTCTCAACTTCATAAGTTAGTCCTCCTTCAAAGACTACAACTCATGACTATACATATGTCTTAAATCTTGCTCAACGGCTAGCTGTAGGTGATTATTGGATAAGATTTATCCCTTTTTTACTTCTATAAGAACTTAAAATTTCATTAATATATAATTTTGATTATAATCACCTTAATATTATTTCCTACTTCCATTTCATCTTTACTTACTCAAAACATGTAGGTGACGATCCCTCTCTCATACAAACATGTAGGTAGTCATGTGGTACATTGCCTACAACTTTGATATCAAACATTATTAAATATACTTTAATATAATTTAAATTATCTTTCAAGACATTTTAAAAATCCTTCATAACCTCATTTACTTATATAATCTCTAAAATCCTGAACAATCAATACTAACTCACATATACACCTTAAGACAATTCTAGGTGTTGCCTCTATAACTCATCAAATGACATGAATATGAAAATTTGGATTTATTTTAATGTCTATTTATAAATTTTAAATTTCATTAACATCAATTAAAAACTCCTTATTATACTCCTCATATACCAAACCAATTGAAAGAGACTTAGGAACTATTTAATATGTAATTTTCTTTTATTTTTAGCCATGGGATTGTAGGTGATTATAGTGTTCAAAGTGACTTCGATCTAATCTATAATAATCATATTTATGTATTAATTGTCTTCAGTGAATTCATATATTCATCTACTCACTCAATCTCTCAAAATAATAAACACATTCACTCCATTGCTCTTAACAAGCTTGATTATGTCGTCATTACTCATACTATGGTTATAGATGAGCATTTGGTCTCTTTGGCCTCTATATAGATAGAGGAAGGCATGATATGGTTGAATCAAATGATAAATTTATATAAATAAATTCATTGACTCTCCATCACCTTGAATTAACTTGTATAAGCATCAGCTCAATATGAAAAGGCTTGACTAACCTGAAACCAAATAATGATATTTAACTTAAACACTGCTAAATAGTCTTAATCTATCCAAAAGGACAAATGGAGTTTTTTTTGTGTTTCAAGAGTGAAAGTTAGTAGGATTACATCACATTATTTTTTAGAAAACATGATATGAGATTAATTAATACTTATACCAACCTAAAATCTTACAAATAATAGAGATAACTTGTTACATTAAACTTTGTAAACAAACCTTAAACTTTGCTTTGATTTCTTCTTTAATGATCATGCTTTGTACTTTGGTGATATCTTGAACTATGAGTTCATTTGATTTTAAATATTTTCATATTATTATCTCTCTAAGGGCCTATATCACCATTAATATCCATTTTTCACCTTCATACTTCATCTTTAGGAGCACACAATCTATTTGAAGTTTTTTCTGATCATAATATAGAGGCCTATCTATGTCATTATAGTTCATAAGGACTAATTAGATATTTTTACCTCATAAAGAGTGTTATTCACCTTTAATAACCTTATATAGGGTTTTGAAACTAATTTTTACTCTTCCAAAAGCCTCTTTATTTTCATGACTCCTTTGTTTATTGTCATTATTGATCTTTACTTTGTTCATTAAATTCCATGGGGAGAGTTCATGCAGTTAGGCATATGAATGTGATATTGATTTTTAAGATATCATGGTATATTACATATCATGTGAACTATCTATTTGAGATGAAATAGGCTTTCTCCACATTTTTGTATTGTTGGCCATTTGCCCCACATATTGAGTTTCTACCTAGATGCAATTCTATGTCCTAGAGTTCAAGAATGGATTAGGAAGATGATTAGTGTTTTGGATGGAATGAGTGGTCCAAATTTATCTCATCTTTCTAAAAAATATCTTGAAACACTTTAATTTCACTTAAAGTGTAATTTGTTAACTTCTAACGATAGGAATAGAATTACAAAAACCCTATGGGATATCAAGAGTGCTTGAAATGAGTATGGAAGTGCATGCCATTCATATGGTTCTTCACAATGTCCACCTAGACATTTAATTATTGTATCTAAAATTCTAAGTATGTAAGTTGTTGATGTTATCATTACCATAAGTGAATGATTTATGGGTAATTGATTATATGGGTCTATTCAACTTAGTCCCAAGTTGTTATGCACCAAATTTTAGGCCACACATCTAAGTGTGACAGAAGATATGAGGGTTAAAAGTTGGCCTCCCAATTTTTTTTCTTCTAAGTTTCCATACTTAGCCAACTTTCAAAGGAGTTAAAATAGAGCTAAGTAGGAAGTTTGATGATGCTATATCTTACATGTGTGGTAGTATCAAGATGAAATTATCACATGGTTTTGTTTAGTTTAGTACCAAGAACACATGCACTAAATATTAGGTCATACAACAAATCATGACATAAGTTATGCATGCTCAAAAATGGCCTCACAACCATATTTTTGGTATAATTGGTTCTATGGAAAGAAAATATTAGAGAGAATATTAATGGAATTATATATTTCATGCACAAATGTTCCAAGAATAATTTGATACATGGTTGGATACCTCTTTGAAAGGACAATATATGGTCCAAATTTCAAGATATGCATCTAAGTGCAGTATAAGTTATTGAGGCTCAGAGTTGGGCTCTTGGGCATTTTTGAAATAGTTCCCATACTTATTCAATTTGTCACTAAGTAAAGTTTGAGAAACTCTTGAGGAGATCAATGAAGTGTATCAGCTCTAAGATGTCAGGGAGCAATGAGATGCCAAGAAGTGTTTTAGGTTTAATGCTAATCAAAGGTGAAGGAGATAGGAACGTAGACATCATGCAAAGAACACACAGGTCATCTCACTTGAACATTTTTTAGACACTTTTAGAAAGAACCCAAAGCTAGTAGATTAAGTGCGTAAAATGATTTTTGTTTTAGGAACATATCCAAAAAAAATTGTCCCTCCATGATTCTTGCACTTTAAGAAATAAATATTTAAAGTTAGTCAAATAATAAGATATGTTCATGCAGACATCAACTTTAAACCACTAAAAAAATACATTGATATTAAATTTTATAATCCTAAAGATGTCAAACACATTTGTGTGGGTTTCAAATGACATTCACATGAATATCAAGTTTAAGACCTAGTAAGTAGTTGTTGGGGTTCAAATCTAGGCAGATCTAATGGCTAGTGTTAAGCCATACATCCAAATCCAATGGAGTGAGGGCATGGATGATGTAAGTGGGAACAATAAAATCTAAGGACAAAACACATGGATGAAAAGTGTGTCAACTACATTAAACTTGTAAAATATCCATGTCTCTCACTCAATTGTATAAAGAAGGATCAATAGAGTGAGCCAAGTCAACAAGTCAAGGTTTTGATAGCTATGATCGATAGAACCAATTAGAATAAATATAAGATGGAATAATTTGATTTTATTTGAGTCAATTTTTGACATCCAAAGTCAAACCCAAGAGATTTTTTTGATCAAATCAAGAGCATGGGGATAAGGTTGAGAATAACCCAAGTTGAATGAAATCTAACATCTTAAAGGATGCCTTCGAGGCATACATGTGGACTATAATGGCTCCATCTACAAAGATAATATTTTGATGGTGAAATTTTTCTCCACTCTCTCATGTCATGATGAACTAGTAAAATTTATTCACTTCCAAAACAAGAGCATAACAAAATGATCTAGTTGTTGTAATCACATCGATGTTGGTACTCAATTTGAAGATGATTTGATCCTACCATTATAAATAAAAATAGAATCAATGTAGAAAGAGGTAGGATTGGAAATGAGTATGTGCTAAAATATTTTGTCAAGGTGGACATGATCAATGGATAATTTTCAAATAACCTAAACATAGGGTGGTTGTAACTATTATGGAGAGTGGAGTTGAGCTCAATAATGATCTCTTTAGTGAAAAAAAAACTTGATCTTTCCTACCTTCCATTCTCTATAAATATAGACTTTGAGCTATTGATTATCATCCCTTAGGATGGTATGAATAAAATCTACCAAAATTTTATTATGCACATCTTAGAGTAATGAGAAATATATTTTGTAGTGTTTGTCGATATGTGTTTAGTATTCTATGTTTTCTTGATGTGCGAAGTAGTCTAATCTTCCCTTTCCAAGTCCAATCTCAACCTAAATGCTAACAACCTTATTTACATGTCATATAGAGTGTCATATCATGATATATCAAGGATAAGATGGACTGTTGACTATAAGTGTCTTCACTCAGACCTTATTTTTGTTTTTTTCTAGTCTTAGTGTATCAAACTAACCTCCATGTGAAAATTTATTGCTTAGAAATCACATCAATCATTGTAATAGTTTTGTTCATGGCCCAATAGTGTGTTAAGGGTTCAATATTATGAGTGGATATGAAAAATTAATGGTGCATCACCACATTTTAGAATAGGTTTTGTTTCATGCAACCTCTTAACTATTTTCATCCCAACTTGATTAGGTTTTAGAAAGAGAGGTCCAAATTATCATATTTGAATAGTTAGCCTCATTAAAACCATAGAGGTTCAACCCATTCATAGGTAAGCCACCTCTTGGGGTTACTCCCATGTTGGACCAAGTTTTAAATTAGGACTTGGACATTCTTCCTTTCAGGTATGGTACAATCTAAGTCTATAATAGTTTTGACATGTCTAGTGGGATGATTTTACTTTGGCATAGCCAAAATTAGAAGCTGAAGAGAAGTATTTACAATAGATAAGGACACCCATCATCATTATAATCTAAAGATTATCCAAATTGTAGAATTCATAACATATTTGAGACAACACCTCTTATGCTAAATATTATAATAATGTCATTTAATAAGGGAATTCCCTTTGAATTTGTTAAACTACATGTTAATTCATATAAGAGAGAAAGATTCAATAGGATAGGTCCTTTTTCCTATAATTTTTATTCATCTCCTTGTCACCCTATTGTTTTAAATAATATAAGACCCACCATAAAAATGACATAGCTTAGATTGCAACCCTTTTACCCTTCAATGGTGGTATCCATCTTAACCTTTAGCAATATGATGACATACTTATTTCCTCCTTGAAGTGTGTACCATATTTTATGGGAGAAAACTCCACTACCCCTATATATCACATTATTGACATTGTAAATCTTTGTTTAGTACATCACATTACATAAGACAATGTATCCATGAGACTATTAGCCACATACTTGAATGGAAAATACCTATAATGGTATAGAGGTCTAGCTCCTACCTTGATCAATAGCTAGGATGAGTTTGGTGAATTCCTATGTAAATTTTTTGAAGATAGAAGTGACCATGTGTCACTCATTGAGAAAATCACTAAAATTAAGAGGGTACCTCAAGAATCCATGGTTGATTTCAACTATATATTCTAAAAGACTTGGGATAGGATTTTGATCATCACTAAGCCCACACCCAATTATGTCTTTCTTTACTATTTGAGAGCATTGAATTTATACATTATATTTATGATCCAATCTATGGGTGGGACAACCATACCATGAGCTTATGAAATATATATATATATATATATATATATATATATATATATATATATATATATATATATATATATAAGGGTAGAAGACTATTTGATATAAGCAAGGAAGCTTATGCCAAAAACTCTAATTCCACTCTTCCTTGATCTTTAGCCAACCCCACCTATTATTTCTCCATTTCCCAACCCAACAAACCAAGTCTGACCTAATGATGATCAAGTTGATAAATTTCCAAGGATTGAAATCTTGTTGAAGGCTCAAAACAACAGGCTAGTGGCCTTAGAGAGACATCAATAGACTTTATACAATCCATACCAAGGTCCCTTCTAGACCTAATATCCTAATAAATCTTACAATATACCCCCTTATTCAACAAATAAAAAATCCCAAGGCCAAATTACTCAAGGGAGATATTATAATAACTATAAACCTATAGCTTTCAGTATCTCAAGAGCCTTGGTCCCCACCTAAAAAAATCTTGCACAAGAGGGACAATGGTAGTCAACATGACAATACAATGAGTTAGTAATGGCTAAAAGTGGAGAAAGGTATTAGGGCCCTAGTTGGTAGCACATTAATTAATTATAATGCCATGACATAATGCCTCCTCCACCACAAGGACCTCTAATGAATCAAGGTAATATTCCTACCATGACACCATCATAGGATCAAATTCAATAGCAAGGAAATATGGGTAGGCACTATCTGACACTATGTGCATGAAATTTTAAGAAGGAGAGCATATGTTTGATCATATAATAGTAAACATGGGGCATACTAACCAAATATTAGATGGACTAGTTGCATCCAACACAAGGGCCAAGAGGAGGATGGTGGATGACAATGTGGGGAAACTTAGGGATTATTCAACATCTCCACAAGTCATTCAAAATTATACCACTTCAAATGTACTTGTTAAAACCTATACAACTCAACAAGTACCTCAACATCATAGGCATCAATACAAATCCCATTTTGTTCCTCATGTCATGTAAATGCCAAGTGATTCTTATATTTCTAGGATACATCGTAAAGGTAGTAATCTTCCTTTCAATATTGTGGATCATATGAATAAGGCTAATGTTACTATGTCTATGTATGATGCCTTCTATTTTTTGGGATAGAAAGAGATTATTCATTAAGAGCTATCCAAGCCTTCTTATATGAATGGGATAGCTGGTAAGGCTAACATTTTTTTTTACAAATAGTAATCAACATAGTCCTAGTTAGGCTTCTATTCAAGTATCTAATAAAATTCAATCTTAGAATGTTGTTCATTCCCCCAAGATTTTCAATCCCCCTCCATTATATTTTTTAGTCATCATAGGAAATTTCTTGGTACATAATTGTATGATAGATTCATGAGCTTCAACCTTATTTATTCCTAAAGCCATAATAGATAATCTTGAGCAAAAGTATGTGCATAATGAAAAAAGGGTTCTCCAATTAGATGTATCCCCCACTAAAATAGTAAGCATAGTGAAAGACCTTAATATCACATTGGCATCTTGCTCAAATTGTGTCATCACTCAAGTGTAATGCTTATAAACCTACCCCCATATTTTTCCCTAGGACTATCTAGAGACTTTAATATAAAAAGTGGTGGCTATTTAACCTCTAAGTAGTCATACATGGTTTATAGGACTATATATGGAACTAAAGTCACTATTAGGTTAGAACCTATTTCTAGGTTCCATTTAGAACCTTATATGCCCAACCTTGCAAATGTCAACTGTACCATATTTGAAGAAGATGATAATGTTAGTGAACAAGAGATTCATAATTATCTTGAAGGTATCTTAGATCTATTCTTGGATGAATAGGTAATTGACAATCATCAATTTTATCCCTATAGAAACATTGAAGAGGTAAGCTTAAGGGTGTATTGCATACATGAAGAGGGTGTTGCTATACCTTACTTAACTAACACCACTCAAAAAGAGTATGGTATGTGGAATTGTTTTTAATGGATCAAGGTCAAATAATGGTAGGGGAGTTGGAACCATGTTAGTATCACCCTCAGGTCAAAATTACCATTCAGCTTCAAGATTTAAATTTGGTTTTACTTTAAACATAACTAAATATGAATCTCTTTTACATGGTTTTCAAGAGGCAAGAAGAAGAAATTTCAAACTTATTTTAAGTCAATGTTGATAGTGAGATTGTGGTTCATTATGTGAGAGGACTAAGTGAAGTTTAGAGCCATTATTTTAAAGCCTACAAGCATCATATATGGGACCTCATGGAGGACTTATTGGCATTCAACATCCAATTCATACCAAGAGAATCAAATCATCATGCATACATGCTTGTAACCATTGGAGCCCAATATGATATTTCAAATGGAGTCAAAGGTAATCAAATTCAAGATAAGATCAAAGGTCATATGTAGGCCAACTATGCCTGACAATGAGGTAAGTTGGAAATTGTTTGAAAATGATGATCAAAATTATGTTTTTTGATGCAAGAGGTATAATTATGCCATAAGAATCAACACAAGTTCCAACATCAATATGATGATCAAATATTATATTTAAGATATGATAATTTATCTAAATGCATTTTGACATTAGAGAGCATATTCAATGAGGATGACCAAGTCAGAAAGGTCAAAGCATAAATCTCAATTAAAGAAGGACATTATGAAATAATAGAGATATTTAAGGGCAAGTTGTTGAAGTTAGGAAAGGTCAACATAGTACAAGAGAGAATTTAATTTATTAGCTTGTGTCAAGAATTTTCTAACATATTTGCATGGGAGTAAAAATATTTGAAGGGATTTGATCCCAAACATGCATAACACACTATTGAACTAGAAGAAAATGCAAATCTAGTCAAGCAAAAACAAAGGCCTATCAATCCAGAAATGGAGGACCTAATGAGAAGGAAATTATTCAAACTGATTGATTCAAAGATCATATTCCCTATCAAATATTCCTTATGGGTACCAAACCTTGTGCCCGTAATGAATAATATTTGGGAGATATGTTTATGTGTTGACTTTAGGGACCTCAATAAGGTGTCCCTAAAAGATCCTAACCTCTATCCTAAATGAATGATATTATTCAAAAGGTGATAGTTTCTCAAATGTTCTCACTACTTAATGGCTACTCCAGCTATAATCTAATAATTTTCAAAGAATAAGATAGACATAAGACTACTTTCACCATAAAATGGGACACTTATGCATACATGAAGATGCCCTTTGGACTATCTAACACTAGGGAAACTTTCTAAATGGAAATGAATATTGCCTTTAAGGGTTTTTTTAATGACATGGTCCTCATATACCTAGATGATGGCACTATTTTATTAAAGGACCTAGTTGATCACATTTCTCACTTGAGGTTAGTCTTTGAAAGGTGCATAAATTTTGGTGTCTCTTTGAATCCTAAAAAATGGATATTTGGTGTTCATGAAGGAAGATTATAGGGTAACGTAGTGTCTAAGGATGGTGTCTCCATAGACTCTAAAATACTTTAGTCTATCTTTTCCTTACCCTTTCCCAAGCATAATAAAGGTCTATAGAGCTTTTTGGGGAAGATAAATTTCATAAGGAGGTTTATTCTAGGCTTTATATAGATGGTCAAACCTCATACTCATATATTAAGGAAGTACAAAGTGTTTACATGGACTAGACAAGGTAAGATAAGTTTAGAAGTCATCAAGGAGGATATCTCTCATGCCCCAACATTTCTTAATCCTAATTTTAATAAAGCATTTTATTTATATGCATTCTCTATATTAGATGTAATATTTGCCATGTTGATATAGTAGAAAGACCAAGGTCTAAAATAGCCTATTGGTTTCTTTAGTCAGGATTTAGAGGGATATAAAGAAAGACAAAAGTTTGTAGATAAGCATGTGTTTTCATTAGTAAGGGTTTTGAAGAATTATAGGCACATGGTCTCCAATATAAAGATCATATTCATGGTAGCACACCCAAGTGTCAAGGAATTTGTACTGAATATGGACCTTAATAAGAAAAGATTTAGATGAGTGATAAAGTGTATGGAGTATGAAAATCAATTTAGAGTTACAAATATTTTAAAATGTAGAGGATTATGTGACCACCTTACAGTGTAGGTAAAGCATAACAAGGATAAGGTGTTGGTAGTCCATGACAACTAATAGGTAGCTATAGATAACACCCCTTTCCATGAGACACATGACATAATTAGTATTTTGAGTCAAGACAATGTCTTATGGGGCTAGACAGAGCTAAGAGGAGATATTTTAGGTTGAAAACTATACCTTATGTCCTAATAGATGGAGTAATTTTTAAAAGAGACATTGGAGTCATGTTTTTGAGATGTGTTGAATCAATTTAGATAGACAAATTGTTTGAGCAATTCCATGATGGTCTAGCTAGTGGGCACTTTTCTACTAGGACCATAATTTCCAAGATCATTATAGCTAGGTACTTTTATCCCACTATGTTTAGATATCCTGACTTTTGGGTATGGAAATGTAAAAAATGTGCAATGTTTTTTGGCAAGTAGAGATTAGTTGCCATTCCCTTGTAGTAAATACAAGTAGATCAACCTTTCATATAGTGGGTCTTGGACTTCATATGGATGATACACTCCCTTCAATAAATGGGCATAAGTGGATCATTATAGATACAAACTACTTTACAAGATGGTCTAAAGTAGTTTCCCTAAAAGAGGCTAATAAAGTTTCTATTTTGGAATTTTATGATAGTCGTGTAACCACATTTGGTGTGCCTTCTACAATAATTTCTAACAATGCATTAGATTAAAGTAATAAAAATGTGTTTTACTAGCCCCTTTCACATGGTATTTATCTCAAATAATCCCATAACTATCATCCATAGGGAAATGGACTAATAGTGTCTAGAAACATAAACTTGTTGAAGATCATCAAAAAACTTATGGAGGATAGCCAAAAGGAGTGGCATACTAGATTGAGGACTACCCTATGGGTAGATAGATTAAAACCTAATAAATCTAATAGATACTCACCATATCTTATTTTTTATGGGAAATAATACAATCTCCCTATATCTCTTGAACTTCCTACATTAGAACTTGTACATCAACTTGAGATTTTTTAAGATGATATTATACAGGTGAAGCTCAATGAACTAAGACAGCTAGAAGAAATAGGAGACACTATTATGTACACCATGTGGTACAATAAAAACCAATTAAATAAATCATTTGACAAGATATCTTGGTTAATTAATTTATAGTAAGGTGATATAGTCCTCAAATGGGATGAGGACCATGCAAAACTAGAAAAACACTCCAAGTTTAATAGCCTTTGAAGTGAACCTTACATCATCAAAATTTACAAGAAGAAAAATGACTTTGAGCTTGATATATTTAATGGGATGATCCTTCCCATTCATATTAATGAGAGGTATCTCAAGTTCTATTATTAGTTGTAGATTTTAGTCCTTGTACATAGCTAGATAAGTTTGTCTTTCCTCCAAGTTCTTTTGCACATGGCTCTTTTATTATTTAATTAGTTGTCTATTTTTTTCATTGATTTCTTATTTTTTTGAGTGTCCAATTATTTTATGAATCAAATAGAGTCCTTGTATAAGCATAATTTATTAATTAAACCATCATGAGTAAGCTTGGTTAATGTCTAAGTTTCATGACTAGTAGGATAATCAAGCCAACTGAGTCTCCATAAATGTTGGCCATTTTGGCCCACATACCAAGTTTATACCTAGATGTAATGTGATTTCCTACATATAAATAATGGATTAGGAAGTTGAGTAGTGTTCTAGATGGAATGAGTGGCCCAAAGGGGTCTCATCTTGCTCACAAAGTTATTGAAACACTTTAAGTTAACTTAAAGTATAATTTATCAACTTTGAAGGATAATAATAGAGTTGTATAAAACTTATGGGAAGTAAAGAGTGATTGAAATGAGTATGGAAGTGTATGGAATTCATTTAGTTATTCATTGTGTGCATTTAGACATTTGAGTCTAGTAGCTAAAATTTTGAGTAGGCAAATTTATAATGTTATCATTACCATGTGTGAATGAGTTAGGTAAAATTAATTGCATGGGTCAATTTATCTTAGTCCCATGTTGTTATGTTCCAAATTTTAGGCCATGCAGCTAAGTTCAGTAGAAGATATGAGGGTTTAATTTTGGCCTCCTAAAAAAATTCACTAAGTTTTCATACTTATCCAATTTATCAAGGCATTCAAATAGTGTCAAGTGAGAATTTTCATGATGATATATCCCATACATGTGGTAGTATAAAAATTAAATGATCACATGCATCAATTAAATTTATTACTAGGAATATATGTGTTAAATATCATGTCATATGATGAAGCATGACAAAAGTTATCCATGCTCAAAGTTGGCCTCCCAGGCATCTTTTTGGCATAATTGGCTCTATGATAAGAAAATCTTAGATATAAAATTAATATAATTATATATTTCCTGTTAAATTGTTTTAATATAAATTTTATATATGGTTGGCTTCTTATTTTATTTGAAAACATATGGTCCAAATTTTAGGATATGCATTTAAGCATAGTAAAAGTTATTAATGTTTGGATTTGGGTTCTTGTGCATTTTTTCAATAGTTCTCATACTTATTCAATTTGGCACTAAGTAAAGTTTGATAAAATATTGAGGAGATAAATGAAGTGCACCATATCTGATATTTTAGGGATCAACAAGATTCTAAGAATTGTTATAGGTTTAATGTTAAACAAAGGTAAAGGAGACAGACACATAAACATCATGCAAAGAACATAGAGGTTAACTCACTTGAATATTTTATATACATGAATATAAATCTTGTATAGTTATTGGATTAAGTTGTTAGAAATAATTTTTTATAAGGAACATATCCAAAAAATTTATTCCCTCCATGATTTTTATGCTTCAAGAAATAAATCTTCAAATTTGGTCAAATAATGGGATATATTTGCATAAGTATCAACTTTAAACCATTAAAGTAATCCATTGAGATTAAATTTGATGGTATATAGGAGGTAATTTATGTCTACATAAATTTAAAATTATTTCCATGTTAATTCCAAGTTTAAAATTTAATAAGTAGCCATTGGGGTTCAAATCTAGGCAAATCCAATGACTAGTGTTGAGTTGTACATCATGTTAGGGCCAACACACCCCTAGTTCTAAGAATTGGGTCCCTTGAGATGTTTGAAACCTTGTGTTTAAAATTACCTTACTCCTAGGTTTTATTATAATTTTAAGATCATCCATTTTGATAAGATGTCTTTTTCATTTAAACCCTAGTGTGCATAATGCTTATAACATTTTGCCTAGTTTTGTAAGTAATGCAAGTTTTAAGAAAAATAATAGTTTTTAGAAAGTAATGATTCAATAGAGTCTTGTTAGTAATGTTTTAATAAATTTTAACCTTGGTCCCTTCCTAATAAATTATGAGTTTAAAACCCTAGGTGTGGAACCCCAAAAATTTGAATTTAAATTTTGGAGGGAACATTCAGCAAGAATATTCAAATAAATAATTTAGACCTAAGATTAATTTTATATTAAGGCTTAGTCTCATTTATTAATGTTAATAAACCTTAATGTAAAATTAATAATAAATCCTTCAATATTATTTTAAATGTCTTTAATTTGTCCTAACCACCATTTTGAACCCCCTGACAAGACCCCCTTCTAACTTCTTAAGCTAAAACCATTTTTTTATTTAATAAATTTATCATAATTTTTTATCCTAAGACCCATTTTTATTTATTAATACAAATGGGGCCTTCCAGTAGAAACTTATTCTAAGCTTATTGACTGATGGTTTTAACATAAACATTATGCATCTCATAAGAGCTAATTGCTCATGCTTAATAATGTATTTTGATCTAATGATGAACAAATAAGGGAGATATAATGATCTCTACTTCATCATAGGGTTTGATATAATAATGTGAGCCAAGGTTTGAAAGATCAAATCTCTAAAAATTCACCAAGTGGAAACCACTCACACCTAATTACATCAGCAAGCATCCCACATATTAATTCAACCAATTACATGCAAAGCTTTAGAACTCAATCCAATGGATATCACTCTTTAAATTTGAAAATATACATTAAATCCATGACCCTGCAAAGCTCTAAGAAGACACTATTTGACACTCTTAAATTTGTTAATAAAGACTTCACAAATTTAAATATGGCATTTGTTCTCATGACATTTGGCCTCTATAAGGATGCCTATGACATGAACAACAACATCAAAATTAATATAAAAATATATTTTTGCATAAGTAAAGGGGGAATATTTTGTGTTCTAATGGGTGTTGTATTTAATTTTTGAATAAACTTAGGCTAAATTGTTTAACCTAAGTCTTTAGTGGACCCTCAGTCTAACATAACCATCGTGTATATTGTGGGATCCAACATCCTCCACTTACTCATACCAATTTTATCCAATTGTGTGATATGTTTAAGTAGAAATTGAAAGGCCCAAGAACTTGACACATGGAGCAATCTCAGAGAGAGGGGATCAATGGTAAGATAATATTATATGTAGCATAATTATGAGACTAGAATCTCATAGTGACTAATAGGATAAAAGGCCCAGGATTGTAATCAATAGTCCATGATAAAGTCATCCATCTTGATCTAACATTTCAAAACAAAATGAAGAATTAAAAGGCTAACATCTAGTTCCCACATGGGAAAATATGAAAATTGTCATTAAAAGAAGCTGAATGGAGTCCACATAGGCAAAAAATGGTAGAATTTAGATTTTTTCCACCTAAAAATACAAAGTTATAAATGAAAGTCTCAATTAGATATTGATACATGAGGGAGCCTTAATCCCAGTCACCTCTACCATTAAATCTCCCAAAAGACCTAAAACTTACATAAAAAGGGGGAACTATGAGTGGTTGAATTGTAATTCAAGCTTGTTAATTGATTTCAAATACAAAATAACAATCCAAAGGTTTCTATCAAGTTAGTGCTAATATTTTCAAGGGGTTTATAATTCATGGTAGTAAGAATGAAAAAATTATAGGAAGAGGTCAAACTCTACCTTTCCATAGACCATTTGGGTAGAGTTTGAAAGGATACAGAGTTAGATATTGAGGCATTAAACAATGGGTGAAAAAAATTATCTAAGCTTTTCTTCACCATCAATGAAATGAAACCCCTCACATAGAATGAGAGGATAATTAAATAAATAAACATCAAATACAAGGACTTGGTAGCAATCTAATTGGGTGGTCTCCATAATGTCGCTACTAGACCATAGGTACTTCATTGCATATATGTGCTTGCTACTCTTTTTATTGATTATAGAGTATATGAAGATTAGATTATTAGGGATGGTACTTATAAGAGAGTAGATTATATTTCCACTATGACATTTGAGGGTTACTATAATATCCCTCGATCCCATGTGTAATTATTCTCAATTGAGGATTGGACCACAAAAAATGACCTAGATAACATCTTTAGACTTTATCTCAATCAGGGAAACTTTGTTTTTATAGGATTTTAAGTTATAATTCCAATTTCCCATTTTAGCGAAGGGATTAGGGTTACTATGAACTTACTATATATAGTTTATGGAGCTACCACAACTACCTATGTGAACACTACCTGGGTTTCATATGCATACTTCCTAGTTGAATAACAACTCACCCCTCCCACTAGGAAAATGATAAGTATCCACCTTGTTGGCAATTCACAATCATCACAAGAAAAACCAATAGAAAATTTTTCATGATGTCCTACCTACTTGATGCCTTGCTAGCCCCCACCAAGTTTCCCCATATCAATAATTTGTCTCCCAACAATAGATTCTTAGTTTCTCACCTTTACTCCAAACTCCATATCTTCAAATATAGAAACTACATGCAATTCATTTGAGATGACATTTATCCCTCCTTGGTTGAGGCTATCACCAACTCTCCCATGCCTAAGATGCACCCTTTGATCAAGAGATATCTAGAGATGATGGGGGATGTATTGTACAATCTAGATTACACCATGGTAAGGATTAAGGGAATAACATTTTCACCTTTTAAACTCCCTACTTAAGTTCCACCCAAGCTTACCGAGTAAGAAATCATCTTCTAACTTAGCAATGGGATTGATGGGGTTTTTAAAGAAAAGAAGAAATGCCTCCTCCATCCTTTTCCTATTATAATTAGAAAGACCACACTATAAGATTGGAAGCAAATAGACATCATGCCTAGGCAAGGAGGAGCCTTTATCTTATAAATGGATGAACTTAGAATGTGGGACCCTACAGGAATAATAAAGAATAATTTATAAGACAAGATGTTTAAAGAGGCATATGAGCATCAACCTACAATTTTTTTTTACCATATTTACACTAGGGCAAGTGGTTTTGAGGAGGTGTTGGTAAGATTGAAAGAGTGCAATGCCAAACTAGAGTATAGGTTGACATATGAGCAAAAGCCAACAAAGTACATTTAGTAAATGCACCCTCTTCAATATAATTTATTTCCATATACCTCAAGTCCACCTTAAAGATCTTCAAAAGTATAGGTTTCACCTTGATAAACACCCCCTCATATAGTTATACCACCTCCTCAAGTCTATGGAATGTAACCATTGGAGGAAAGACCATGAGAGGTAGCTCCATCTTTAGGTCCTTCCCATCAACCTCCACCTCCAGTGGAACATGTATACATGGTGGCTCTTGAGCCATATGAGATAGTAGAGGAAGTATTCAAGGTTCTTAAAGATGTTTATGGTTTAGATATGAAAGAAATAGAGGAAGACCTACTACTTAAAAAGGGTAACTTACAGAGGCCCTTAGGCAATTAGAAGAGGTTGAGAAAGAGAAAGAGAAGGAGCATGAACTAGCTTTAGTCACAACACCCAGCCAAAGGAAGAGTAAGGTTGAGTTGGCCCTTATCTCCACTAGTTATAAAAGGCCAAGGCACCCCTTTGTGCACCTAGCCTATGAAATAAATTTATTCAAAGATGAATTCCCCATCCATGGGCTAGTCATTCCTAGTTGGTTCATATATGGGAAGTTACAAAAGATTCATGCTATGGGCCACTCATGGGCATTAACTAAAATTATAAACATTGATGAGGACCTCTAACCCTATATTATGGAAATGATGAAGGAGAAAGAAGAAAGAAGAATAGTGGTAGCACAAGGAGCTAGTGGAAAGAGAATGGATGCTTCAAGAGAATCTAGTGGAACCAAATTTGAAACCCCAGAATATACCTAGCTAACTGCGCCTACCAATAAAATTTTCTTTAATGAAAACAACACAATCTTGGAGAAGATCACCAAAAAAAATCTATGGTGGGTATTGAGGAGTTCACCTTTCAAAAGGTGGAACATTTCATAGGCTTGATTCTAGTTAGAGAGTAAGTAGTGGGAGAACATTACATCCATCAAGAGGATGTGGATAGCTTAGTTAGAGCCCATTCAACACAAGTAATGTATAGAATTAGGGGATTTAAATAATTATTAACATAAGGATGGAGAAGAAAAACCTTGACACCCAAGCCATCCTCTCTATTCTTGATGCAATGATAAATATGCTTGGTGAATCCTTCTTTGACATGTTTGAGGCCTTGAAGGACATGAAGTTTAGAGATGATGCCTTAATGCAACAAGTTTGAGAAAATAAGGCTTTGGTCATCTAGTGGAAGGATTTAGATCATCAACTTAGTAAGCTCATCCATGTGCAAGTAAAGAGATAGATCCTAAATTTTAAGATTATTAGTCTAGGACACTTAAGTGTATCCTACGAATTATTGTTGACAAGGTGCAATAATTGAGCACATGACACAATGATGTAATGATCTCATGAGGGAGGATGGATATTTAATCAACATGATTGAGAAACTCTTGGGAATAATTTTGATATAACCTTCACAACCCACTGCTATGGGGTTAATTGATGATGAAGAGTTCAAGAAAAGAGCCACTATCAGCATCTAGGAGATAAAATAGAAGAGCCATGGATAATAAAATAGTGTTAACCATAGATTAATAGATCTCATATTCAATTAAAGATAGACAATAATATAAGCTTGGAGCATCAAGGAAGCCATGCTGAGGAATGACAAAGAATTTAACAAATTTGAAGATCAAGAAAATAGATGTTTGATTAAGTCTGTAGTAGATCTTGAGATGATTAATGAACAACATACTAAGGTTAAAGACATTTTACATCAATGATAGTCTGGAGGCCCACCACAAACCCAATAAAATATTTTATACATTGTAATTATGAATACATTTTGTAAAAATGGAATATTCTATTCTATAGTTATACATTCTTCTGTTAATATATATAGGTATAGGTCAGTCCAACATAGACAGTCATTTGTATAATAGAATTATCATACAAGGACAATTTTCCTTAATGTAAACATATGTATGTTAAGAACTAATCAGTACACTACCTATGTTTTTTATAAATAATCAATGTTACCATTTTATAAATGGGGAAATTTTTGAGCAAAATTGTATACTCACATCAATTAATTTAGCTAAAGGATTTCTACAAAGAGTGTCTATCTAGTTGTGTTTATAGTCATAGCTTTTGTATCAATTATTTATCTAGATCTTAAATTTGAATAGTTTATTTAATTCCTAAACTACATTAGTTCATTTATAGCGTTACTAATCTACGCTTTGCTAGGTTATTTGGAAAGATCATGAGCTTCTTTTCTTTAATTTTTACTATATCAAAGATGTGCATTAGCTATTTAGATATAGAAACAAAATATTAAAAGTAAACTTGGTTTTTACATTTAATTTCAATTTATCCTTAGAAATTGGCTTGGTTGATGATGGAAATTGAGATTTAGTTATTTTACATTCTAAATTGGTTTAAATGTATGTTTAAGAAACTAAAACTTTATCATAATGTTTGAGGTAAAGCCTTGCAGTCACATTTGTTTATTTTTTGCCTTACATTCTCCTCTTTTCTCTTTTTTACAAAGATATTCACTATAGCTTAAATTTTATTATAAATATCCATTTTATTTATTATAACATCAATATTTGACTAAAAAACCATTAAAAGGCTAGACCAAGGTGGCTCCCAACCATCGAATACTATAAATTTGTTGAATAATCTGCTATACTACTATATCACCACATGCATCATAATTACCAAAAACATAAAACTCATGCCTTGAATTATTAGAATTATAAAATGAGTAGTATTTTATAAATACTAAAAACACCTATGGTATATTTGAAGCATCAACAAGATAATCTCCACTGGTGCTAAAAAGAGGGTCTTAATGCTAATTAGCCAAGAATTGGTGTCATCTTTGCACCTTTTGAGTAGATCTTTGATCCCAAGTGTAAAGATTGGAAGTCTTGGAGGTTTTTGACATATCTTTGTGCTTTGATAAGGCAAATATCATAGTTTTTTATTAATGATTGCTAATTTTGGTAAATATTGCTTTGAATTTGAAGATTTGTAGCATTTGAAATTAGAATGGCTTATTATGATCAAAGATCAAGTGATCCCTTGCAAATTATGGTTCATCTCAAACTCAAACTTGTAAAGATAAATTATCTTTGCATAATAAGATGCATCATCAAGCTACCTTTATGTAAATTTGATGTCCTTTATCATTTTTAATGTAGATATTTATAGAATTAGCCTACTGTGCATGTATAGTCCTTGTTTCTTGTAAAGATTAACTTGATACACCATATTTCAATTAGGAACTCAAATCTTCAAGCTAGAATTGCCTAGAATTCCTACCAAACAATGCTAAACAACAAGAGAGACTTTACTTGAGATATAACTTCATTAGAGAATCAAGCATGATATAGGTAGATGAAGACTTTCTAAGTCTTTACCCACTTATCCTATTTAAGGGACCTTTTCATTCAGACCCCATCCAAGTATGGCTTAGGTAGGGAGTTCCCCCATTAATATACAAGTGGTAGTCCATGATTTTCCACATAATCTTGAGAAATATTTTCCCATATTTAGTATTATTAGTGTCATAATTATGAAGGAACATGTTAAGTCTTTTAAGGTTTTTTGGAGGTTATTAAATGTTATACATGAGGATGTAGCATGTAGACTATTTCCTTTTACTTTTAAAGATGCAACATATGAATGGTTACTCAATTTTCTTGATGATTTAATTACCTCTTAGAATTATTTCAACACCATTTTCATTGATCAATTTGGTAAGATTATTAGTCCTTGTGTCATTTATAATTAATTCATAACCATCAAAAGAGATGCTAGTGAGACTATAAGATCTTTTAATGTCAGATTCTAAAAAATGTATATTAAGACTTTTGAACCTTACAAACATAATGGTTTTCTAGCCTTAGATATCTAAAAATATGTAATAGATCCTATGACTTCTATATTTGTAAAGAGATCTATCCTAGTTATAGCTTCATTAGCCCAAACTTATTTTGAGGTAGTGGGTGTCAATGATTAGATGCAACCACAAGGCCAAATGGCTTACTCCATTCCAAATGCTAACCCATAAGTACCTATTTTAAACCTTTTTCCAAATAATAACCAAAATACCCTAGATCTTAATCAAATCCCAACCTTAAACATTTTACCCAATTGTTATGTTACTCGTAATCAAAATCTAGGATTCTTGAGTCACCAACTCTTGGTTTAAGCAATAATTAGGTCCTCAATTATAAGACCCTTAAGAACAAAAATGAATCTATATTGAAAATGGCCCAGAAGCTCAACACTTAGTTCTTTTTATTGAAATAATAAGTGGGTAATACTGGTGAAATTTATAGAAGGAACTTTACTTTCTAAAAGTTCAATAGACTATGAAATAGGTTTCACAATGATAGCTTCTACAACATTAAAAAGACTAATGAATCCTCTTATAGTAATAAAACCATGGACATTAATCTCATAAAAATTATTTTTCCTGACTACTTTAGAGTGCATGTTACTACTAAGCATAGTGAGATTGATTGCATTAAATTCTACAATGCCTTTGAAGCTTTTTAGGAAGAACTAGATACATTTGATGTGGTCCCTAATAAGGATAGTGCTACAAATTATTCTAACTCTAAGTCTTCAAACCAAGTCTATATAGTAGAAACCTTCTAATTCCATTTTAAAGAAGATAATTAACCTGAGAATATTCATAAAGATATTCAAGCATTCCAAAAATTATTAAAGACATGCCCTTTGAGGAATAAGGAACAAAATTAACCTTTGAACACTTCAAATCCTAATAATTATGGGACCCCTCTTGACACTACTTCAAGGAATGACCATAAACCACCCAAAAGAATTTCCTCTAAGCCTAGTAGTGATTCACCAATACTGGCTACATAGTTGTTGAAGACATGAAGAAAATAAAGGAAAATATTACCTTGCATGAGTTAACTCAAATTACTAAACAAAGATACTTATTATTAGATTCTTTGTCTAAGAAACTTGGGAAGCCATCTAGGAATGATAGTGCAAGTGTAACTATGTAGGAATCCAAGGTAGAATCCCCCCATTCTTTCTCATAGTTAGGATATTTGTTAAAAACAAACCTCCACAATTGCCTTATGGATTATAGGGATTCAACCAATATCATGCCTAAAAGAATTTTTGAGCAATTGGGTCTGACTCCCATCAATTATGATAGGGTGCTTACCCAATTAGATAAGTCAAGGACAAACGTCATTGGATAACTATTAAATGTACACATGTAGTTGGCTAGTGAACCCATAGTGTAACAATTTCTTGGTATTCAAGTGGTAGACATTCCCAATGTATGGACTACTTTTAAGTAGAGAGTGGACTAAAGCCCTAAAAGTATATATGTCTACTAATTTTTCACACCTATGGATACATTGGATATGTGTCCATAATTAGATAAGAGTACAAAGAGAACCAACGATGAAAGATATGATAAATGAATAAATGTTGTTAATGAAATGGTGAAATTTATATATTTCAAATTAGGAGTCTTCACCTTAGAGACTACAAAAGTGGTTGGTTCCCAATACACTCTTGTTGTACCTAGTTTGTGGAAACTTTATGTTGATGGTGCTAAATACAAGTTTGGATCTAATGTTGGCATTGTTTTAATAGACCTTCTTGATAATAAATATCATGCATCTTATAGACTATAATTCCCATGCACCAATAACTTAGCTAAATATGAGGATCTCATTTTAGGGTTAAAATTTGGTATTAAAATCAAAGTCAAAGAGATACTAGCTTGTGGAGACTTTGAAATTGTAATCAACCAAGTGAGAATCAAGTATCAATGCAAATTATCATACCTTAAGAGGTATAAGTTTAGATTTTGGGACATAATAGAGTCTTTTGAGGTATTAAAAATCCTCTCTATCCCTATAGATGAAAATAAAGCTATTAATGGGTTGGCTTCTACTATATTCAACCTTATGCCTGATTAAGATTCTCCTAACTTTGATATTAAGCTAGTACCCTACCCTTTAGTCCCGAATACTGTGAACCACTTTCAAGTCTTCAATGATGATACATAGATCCTAGAATTCATGATTAACTCAAGATATTTTGAAACTTATATTATTGATGAATCTAATGAGGATAACCTAAAAAGGTAATTTAGTGGTAGGATCATCCAACTGAGTGATAACAAGATACCTAAATGGACGGTTTCACTAGAAATATTGTTTGACCAAGATAAACTCATAGAGTAGCCTAAAGTCCCCAAGGTAAATGGGAAGAACTACAATGAATTGAATCTTGAAACTCAAGATCAATCCTAATAGGTTAATGTGGAGAAGGATTGCATATAAATCGAGAATAAAAAATCCAAAGAGTTACTCACCAAGTACAAAGATGTAATAGCCTAGTCTTATGATGATCTAAATATCTTTAACCCAAGGGTTATCACCCATACTATACCCCTAAAAGAGAGTTTTAAACCCTTCAAGAAGAAATAGAGGCATGTTAACCCTATTAAAGATCCCATGATATATAAATAATTCAAGAATATATTGGATACAAGGATTGTGTTTCCTATTTGACACTCCACTTAGGTTATAAATCTAGTCCCAATAAAAAGGAATAATGGTCAAATTAGGTTATGCATTGGCTTTAGGAACCTAAAAAAAGCATCCAAAAAGGAAAATTACCCCTTTCACTCTATGGACCAATTAATATAGGTTTTTTTAATATCAACCATGATGTCCTTCCCTGATGTCTTCTTAGGGTATAACCAAGTGTTAGTCTATAGATAAGATAGAATGAGATAGCCTTTACCACTAAGTGGGGAAATTTTTCTTACAATAGGATGCCATTTGGGATAATAAATATAAGTGATATCCATTAAATATACATGAACCATTCTTTCTAGGGTATACCTAGAAAGTGCATCATAATATACATAAATGACCTAACAATATTCTCCAAAAATAGAGAAGATCATTTTAGACACCTTTAACAAGTATTTGAGAGATGTAAAAGATATGGTATTTATCTTAACCCTAAAAAAATAATATTTTGTGTTACTTAAGGGAGGTTCATAGGTCATTTTATAACTAAGTATGGGATCTCTATACATCCTAAAATGGTGGAAGCCATCTCGAAGATAGAGTTTCTTAATAGTTGAAAAGAACTAAAGTCATTCTTTGGAAAGATAAATTTTATGAGGAAATTCATTTCAGGGTTTCTTGATATTATCAAACCAAAAAATGACATGATTAATAAGGATGCCAAGGTTACTTGAAATGGAGAGTCTAAGAAAGCATTTAATAGCATCAAAGAAGCAGTCATTCAAGCCCCAGTATTGATAAGTCTAAACTTTTTAGGGGACTTTTATTTGTACTCATTTACTTTTGATCACATCATGACAGTAGTCCTAACTCAAAAATTTGATAGGAATGATCAACCACTTTCTCTTAGTAGTACCAATTTTAAGAATGTTGAAATAAATTATTCCTTGATTGAAAAGTAGGCATATGCACTAGTGAAAGCAGTATAAAAGTTGAAGCATTACATCCTTAGGAAAAAAGTGCAAGATATCTTACCAAAACCTACCACAAAACTCATGTTGAGTCAAAATAAATTGGATGAGTGTAGAGGAAAATGGATTTTAGTCCTGTAAGAGTATGATATATAGATGAAAATTATAAAGCTTGTAAGGTGTCAAGGCCTAGTCTAGCTGATAGCCAACACCAACCCCAAGCTACATATCATGTAGGTTGAACAATGGGAATTCTAGCTTAATGAGTGGTATAATTCCTTGACTCACTTATTAATTAATGGTGATTATCCTACAGTACTTTAAAAAGAGTAGAAGAGGGCCCTAAGACTTAAATCATCTCACTATTTGATCAAGGATAGAGTGTTATATAGAAAAAACCTTGAATGAGTCTATTTAAGTTGTGTATCCAAATAAAAAGCTTCTTAAATCATGAGTACTTTCCATAAAAATTTGGGTAGTGGACATGCATTAGGAATAAAAATAACCCAAAAAATCCTTATGGATGGTTACTATTGACCTACCATTTTCAAGGATGATCACAAGAATGTGAGAGAATATCATTCTTATCAATTCTTTGGTACAAAAGAACCAAAGATAGCCATGCCTTTGTAACCAGTGTTGATTAACAAGCCATTTGCACAATGGATATTGGATTTAATAGGTGTAATCAACACCAATTATTTTGATAGCCACAAATATGTCCTAATTAATATAAACTATTTCATAATGTGGATTGAAGCTATAGCCACCAATCAATTTAGGATAGATGAAGTGACCAACTTCCTAGAAGAAAACATTTACACTAGATTTGGAACCCCAGTCTATTTGGTGTGTGATAATATATCAAAATTTTTGTTTATAGAGATGACATAATGGGCCTATGAAAATGACATTTATCTAAAATTTACTTCAAATCATTGGGAAATGGAGTTTCTGAGACCACTAACAATAATTTGGTCAAGGCAATCAAAAAATTAGCTAAAGACAAACCTAGATCTTGGCAAAAGCTCCTCAAATATGCTTTATGGGTAGATAAGATTAGAATTAAACAATCCCTAAAGTCATAACCATTCTTATTAGTGTATGGCCAATAACCTATTTTCCATATCACTGTAAAGTTTCCCACATTTAAGTTTATGTAGGAATACATGGAGGATAGTTGAGAACTTGAAAATTATAGGTTTCTAGTTATCATTTAGCTGAAGGATGCAAGGGAGGAAGCCTTTGATAACTTTAGAAAGAATCAAACCATAGTCAAGAGATAGTTTGACAAAAGATCAAAATTGAAAGTATTCAGATAAGGAGACCTAGTGCTTCTTTAAGACAAGACAGCTAAACCTAAAGGGAAGCATGACAAATTCACACCTATATGGATTAGTCCATATTAGATCATCAACAAACTTAACAATAATTATTTTGAGTTAATACATTCAAGGAGAATAATTCAACTTGCCCACCAATGGGCAATATCTCAAGGATTACTTTAATGCAATGCCATTAGGGCTATTCATGAAATAAAATCTATAAGACTATTTAAGCTAGTGTAGGTAGGATAGTTTATTTTCTTATCTTCTTTCTGATCCTATTTATATATATTTGTTTGGATTTTTATTTCTTTCCTTTTTTGTTTATTTTTGTTCCTTACTTTGGTTCTTCTATTTTTCTATTCTTGTTTTGTTCCTTGTCTTTAATTGGTCTTTTTGGAGATAGTTTGGTGCTCAAAATATCTTATCTCCCTAAAATTCCCAAGGTTTCACTAATTAGAGTATGAACCCCATACATATGATGAACACAAACTTGAAATGTGAGCTTGGTGCTATAACACAAGGAAATTGGTAAAGGTCAATGAAGAGATCCCATGTTTTATGCAAACCTATACATTATTAGGATCTAAATATGGATTTAAAGAAGATTTTCATGTATAAAATAATGTTTAGTTTGTTATAATAAAACCATGTTTACACTTAACAAGACATCCTTGCCTAGGATAATGGTGACAATAATAAGTGATTTTATGAAATCAAAACACTGGGATACAATCCTTAAACATGGATACCTCAGTTCCTAACCTTGATGAAATCATTTAATATATCTCAAAAAATGCAAAAAATAAGAATTTAGTGCAAAATGTAAATACTTTTAAGTATGGGTGATTTGGGTAATCTCCACTAGGGCCATAAATGCCTGGTTGGTAGTAGAGTAAGGCCTTGAGTGGAGCCAAAGACATCTCTATTAGGGTTATAGATTCCTAACTTGTATCAGAGCAATGCCCAAGCCTTATCAAACTAAAATAACAACCCCCTTAAATGTCTAGATAATCCTACTAGCCAATACAAATAATTAAGGGCATGAAACCTAAAAGTTGTTCCCTAAATTCCATGGTAAATAGTAAGTGGAATCAAAACACACACACAACATGATTATATCCTAGTAGTTTAAACTCAAATTTTAAATAAAAAATATTTTTTTAACCATGAATTGACCTTGAATAATGGCATAGACACACTTAATAAAAATACCTAATTACTAACCTAAATCAAAGTCTCTAGGTTCTAACATTTGGCTATGTTTCCCCTGTGAGTCACCATTTATTGGGACAAACATAACCTTAATTCTAAAAATTAGGGTCCTTGAGATATTTGAAACCTCATTATTAATATTTCCTTACACATAGGTTTTAGTATAATTTGAAGATCATCCATTTTGATAAGATGGCTTTTTCATTTAAACCCTTGTGTGCTTAATGCTTCTAACATTTTGGCTAGTTTTGTAAGTAATGTAGGTTTTAGGAATAATACTAGTTTTTACCAAGTAATGATTCACCATAGTCTTGATAGCAATGGTTTACTAAATATTAACCTTGGTCCCTTCTTGATAAATTGTGAGTTTAAAACCCTATATGTGGAACCCTCAAAATTTGAATTTAAAATTTGGAGGAAATCATTTAGCAAGAATATTCAAATAAATATTTTTAACCTAAGATTAATTTTATATTAAGGCTTAGTCTCATTTATTAATGTTATTAAACCTTAATTTAAAATTAATAATAAGTCCTTCAATATTCTTTTAAATATCTTCAATTTGTCCTAACCACCCTATTGAACCCCTTGACAAGGCCCCCTTCTGACTTCTTAAGATAAAACCATTTTTTTATTTAATAAAGTTATCTTAAGTTTTTATCCTAAGACCTCTTTTTATTTATTAATATAAATGGGGAATTACAATAAAAAATTATTCTAAGCTTATTGATCGATGGTTTTAACTTAAACATTATGCATCTTATAGGAGCTAACTGCTCATGCTTAATCATGCATTTTGATCCAATGATGCATGACTAAGGGATATATAATGATCTATAATTCATCATAGGGTCTAATTTAATAATGTGAACCAAGGGTTGAAATATCAAAGATCTAAAATGTCACCAAGTGGAAACCACTCACACCTAACTACATCAACAATCATCCCACATATTTAATTCAACCAATTACCTACAAAGCTTTAGAACTTGATCTAATGGATATCACTCTTTTGATCTGAAAAAATACATTAAATCCATGACCCTGGAAAACTATAAGAAGACACTATTTGACACTCTCAAATTCATTAATAAGGACTTCACGAATTTAAATTTGGCATTTGTGCTCATGACATTTGGTCTCTATAAGGATGCCTATGACATGAGTAACACCATCAAATTTAAGATAAAAATACATTTTTGCCTAAGAAAAGGGGCCATATTCTATGTTTTAATGGGTGTTGTATTTAATTTCTAAGTAAACTTAGGATAAATTATTTAACCTAAGTCTTTATTGGACCCTCAGACTAATATAAGTATTTTGCATCTTGTAGGATCCAACATCCTCCACTTACTCATACCAATTTGATCTAGTGGTGTGAGATCTTAAATTAGAAATAGAAAGGTCCAAAAACTTGACATATGGAGCAATCTCAGAGAGAGGGGATCAATGGCAAGACAATATTTTCGTAGCATAATTATGAGATTAGAATCTCATAGTGACTAATAGGATAAAAGGTATAAGATTTTGATCAATAGTCCATGTTAAAGTCATGGATCTTGATCTGATAATGCAAAATAAAAGGAATAATTCAAAGGCTAATGTCTAGTTCCCGCATGGGAAAATATGAAAATTGCCATGGAAAGAAGTTGAATGGAGGCCACATAAGATCCACATAGGCAAAAAATGGTAGAATTTAGATTTTATCCACCTACAAAGACAAAGTTATAAATGAAAGTCTCAATCAGATCTTGAGACATGAGTGAGCCTTAATCCCAGTCACCTCTACCATTATAACTCCCAATATACCTAAAACTTACATAAAATGGGGAACTATGAGTGGTTGAATTGTAATTCAATCTTGATGATTGATTTGATCAACAAAAGAGAAATCCAAAGGTTTATATCAAGTTGTTGATAATATTTTCAAGGGGTTTATAAGCCATAGTAGTAAGAAGGAAACAATGATAAGAAGAGGTCAAACTCTACCTTTCCATAGACCATTTGGGTAGATTTTACAAGTATACAGAGTTAGATACTAAGGCATTAAACAATGGGTGAAACATTTTATCTAAGCTTTTCTTCACCATAAATGAAATGTAAACCCTCACATAGAATAAGCATATAATTGAATAAATCAACATCAGATACAAGGACTCAGTAGCAATCTAATTGGGTGGTCTCCATAATGTGGCTACCAAACCATTGGTACTTCATTGCATAGATGTGTGTGTTACTCTTTTTATTGATTATAGAGTATATGAAGACTAGATTGTTAGGGATGGCACTTCCAAGAGAGTAATTTATATTTACCCTATGACCTTTGAGGGTTACTATAAGATCCCTTGATCCCATGTAGATTTACTCATAATTAAGGATTGGACCACAGAAAATGACCTGGATAACATCCTTAGACTTTGGCACAATCAGGGAAAATTTGTTTTCATTGGCTTTGAAGGTATAATTCCAATTACCCATTTTAGGGAATGGATTAGGGTTATTATGACCTTACTATATAGAATTTTTGGAGCTACCATAACTACCTATGTCAACACTACCTAGGTCTCGTATGTATACTTCCTAGTTGAATAACAACTCACCCCTCCCACCAGGAAAATGATAAGTATCCACCTTATTGGAAATTCATAGTCATAAAAAGATAAACCAATAGATAATTTTTCATGATGTCCTACCTACTTGATGCCTTACTAGCCTCCACCAGGTTCCCCCATATCAAGAATTGGTCTCCCAAAAATAGAATCTTAGTTTCTCATCATTACTCTAAACTCCATATCTTCAAATATAGAAACCACATGTAATTAATTTGTGATGGTATTTATCTCTTCTTTGTTGAGGCTCTCACCAACTCTTCCATTCCTTGGATGCACCCCTTGATCAAGAGATATCTAGAGATGATGGGAGATTTATGGTACTATCTAAATTACACCATGATAAGGATTGAGGGAATAATAATTTCACCTTTTAGACTCCCTATTTAAGTGCCACCCAAGCTTATTGAGCAAGAAATCACCATCCAACTCATCAATGGGATTGATTGGGTTCTTAAAGAAAAGAAGAAATGCCTCCTCCATCCTTTCCCTATTATAATTAGAAATACCACACTATAAGATTGGAATAAGATAGATATCATGCCTAGGAAATGAGGATCCTTTATCTTCTAAATGGATGAACTTAGGATGTGGGACCCTAAAGGAATAATAAAGAATAATTTATAAGACAAGATGTTTAAATAGGTATATGAGAATCAACCTAGTGTTTTTTTACCAAATTTACACCAAGGAAAGTGGTTTTGAGGAGGTGTTGGCGAGATTGAAAAAGTGCAATGCCAAACTAGAGTATAGGCTGACATATGAGCAAAAGCTAACAAAGTACATTTAGCAAATGCACCCTCTTCAATATCATTTATTTCCTTATACCTTAAGTCCACCTTAAGGATCTTCCCAAGTAGAGGTGTCACCATGACAATCACCCCCTTAGATAGTTCTACCACCTCCTCAAGACCATGGTAATAACCATTGGAGGAAAGACCAGGAGAGGTAGCTCTATCTTGAGGTCCTTCCCATCAACCTCCACCTCCAATGGAGCATGTACACATGGTGGCTCTTGAGCCATATGAGATAGTAGAGGAAGTATTAAAGGTTCTTGAAGATGTTTATGGTTTAGATATGAAATAAATAGAGGAATACCCCACTAGCTAAAAATGATAACTTGCAGAGGCCCTTAGCCAATTAGAAGAGGCTGAGAAAGAGAAAGGGAAGGAGCATGAACTAGATTTAGTCACAACACCCAACCAAAGGAAGAGGAAGGTTGAGTTGGCCCTTGTCTCCACTAGTTTTAAAAGGCCAAGGCACCCATTTGTGTACTTATCCCAATAAATAAATTTATTCAATGATGAATTCCACATCCATGGGCTAGTCATTCCTAGTTGGATCATATATGGTAAGTTATAAAAGATTCATGTTATGGCCCACTCATGGGAATTAACTAAAAGTATCAACATTGATGATGATCTCTAGCCCTAGATTATGGAAATGATGAAGGATAAAGAAGAATAGTGGTAGCAAAAGGAGCTGGTGGAAAGAGAATGGATTCTTCAAGACAATCCAATAGAACCAAAGTTGAAACCCCAAAATCTACCTAGCTAACTGAGCCTACTAATACCATTTTCTTCAATCTAGACAACACAATATTGGAGAAGATCACCAAAAATAAATCTATTGTGGGTATTGAGGAGTTCACCTTTCAAAAGGTGGAACCTTTCATAGGCCTAATTATATTTAGTGAACAAGTAGTGGGAGAACATTCCATCCATCAAGAGGATGTGGAGAAACTAGTCAGAGCCCAGTCAACACAAGTAATGGATAGAATTAGTGGATTGAAACAATACATTATTAACTTAAGGATGGAGAAGCAAAACCTTGAGACCCAAGCCATCCTCTCTATTCTTGATGAAATGATAAATATGCTTGGTTAATCCTTCTTTGACATGTTTAAGGCCTTAAAGGCCATGAAGCTTAGAGATGATGCCTTAATACAATAAGCTAAATAAATTAACGCTTTGGTCATCTAGTGGAAAGATTTAGAGTATGAAATTATTGAGCTCATAAATGTACAAGTAAAGAGATAAATCCCAAACTTCAAGGCTATTAGTCTAGGACACTTAAGTGACATCCTAGGCATTATTGTTGACAAGGTACAATAATTGAGCACATGGCACAATGATGTCAATGATCTCATGTGGGAAGATGGAGCTTTAATCAACATGATTGAGAAAATCTTAGGAATAATGTTGATATAACCTTCACAACCCATTGCTATGGGGTTAATTGATGATGAAGAGTTTAAGAAAAGAGCCACTATCAGCATCTAGGAGATAAAATAGAAGAGACATGGCTAATCTAATAGTGTTAACCATAGAGTAATGGATCTCATCTTCAATTAAATATTCATTAATAGATTATTGGAGCATCAAGGAAGCCATGATAAGGAATGACAAAGAATTTGACAAATTGGAAGATCAAGAAAATGGATGTTTGATTAAACTTGTAGTAGATCTTGAGATTATCAAGGAACAACATACTAAGGCTAAGCACATCTTACATCAATGATAGTCAAGAGGCCCACCACCATCCCAATCAAATATTCTATACATTGTAATTCTGAATATATTTTGTAAAAATGGAATATTCTATTCTATAATTATATGTTCTTCTGTTAACATATATAGTTGTAGGCCAGTCCAACATAGAAGGTCATGTTTATAATAGAATTGTCATACAAGAACAATTGTCCTTAATGTAAACATATGTATCTTAAGAACTAATCAGTACACCACCTATGTTTTCTATTAATAGGCAATGTTACCATTTTATAAATGGGGAAATTTTTTAGAAACATTGTATACTCACATCAATTCATACATCTAAAGGAATTTTACAAAGAGTGTCTATCCAGTTGTCTTGATAGTTATAGTTTTTCTCTCAATTATTTATCTAAATCTTAAATTTGAATAGTTTATTTAACTCCTAAACTATATTAATTCATTTATAGGGTTCTTAGTCTTTGCTTTTATAGGTTATTTGGAAATATCATGAGCTTCTTCACTTTAATTTTTCCTATATCAAAGATGTGCATCAGCTATTTAGATATAAAAACAAAATATTAAAAGTCAACTTGGTTTTTACTTGTAATTTCAATTTATCCTTAGAAATTGGCTTGGTTTATGATGGAAATTGAGCTTTAGATATTTTACATTCTAAATTGGTTTAAATGTATGTTTAATAAACTAAAACTTTATCATAATGTTTGAGGTAAAGACTTGTAGTCACATTTGTTTCCTTTTTGCCTTACCCTCTCCTCTTTTCTCTTTTTCACAAATATCTTCACTATAGCTTAAATTTTAGTATAAATATCCATTTTTTTTAGTATAAAATCAATAATTGACTAAAAAACCATCAAAATGCTAAACCAAGGTGGCTCCCAACCATAAAATAATATAAATTTGTTTAATAATCTACTTTACTGCTATTTCACCACATGTATCATAATAACCAAACACTTGAAACTCATGCCTTGAATTATTAGAATTCTAAAATGAGTAGTGTTTTATAAACACTAAAAACACTTGTGGTACATTTATAAGCATCAAAAAGAGAATATCCACTGGTGTTAAAAGGAGGGTATTAATGCTAATTAGCCAAGACATGGTGTCATCTTTTCACCTTTTGAGTAGATCTTAGATACCAGGTGTAAAGATTGGAAGTCTTAGAGGTTTCTGACATATCTTTGTTCTTTGATAAGGAAAATATTATAGTTTTTTATTAATGATTGCTAATTTTGGTAAATATAGCTTTGAATTTGAATATTTGTAGCATTTGAAAATATAATGGCTTATTATATCAAAGATCAAGTCATCCCTTGCAAATTTTGGTTCATCTCAAACTCAAACATGTAAAGATAAATTATCTTTCCATAATAGGATGCATCCTAAAGCTACCATTATGTAAATTTGATGTCCTTTATCATTTTTTATGTAGATATTTATAGAATTATCCTAGTGTACATGTGTAGTCCTTACTTATTGTAAATATTAACTTGATACACCATATTTCAAATACGATCTCAAATTTTCAAGCTAGAATTCACACCAAATCATGCTAAAAAATAAGAGAGCCTTTACTTGAGCTATAAATTCATTTGAGAATTAGGTGTGATATAGATAGATGAATAATTTATAAATCTTTACCCACTTCTCCTATTTAAGGGACCTTTTCATTCACACCCCATCCAAGTATGGCTTGGCTAGGGAGTTCCCCAATTAATATACAAGGGGTAGTCCATGATTTGTCATATAATCTTGAGAAATATTTTCCCATATTTAGTCCTATTGGTGTCATAATTATGAATGAACACGTTAAGCCTTTTAAGGTTTATTTGAGGTTATTAAATGTCATACATGAGGATGTATCATGCAGACTATTTCCTTTTAATTTTAAATATGTGACATATGAATGGTTCCTCAATTTTCCTGATGATTGCATTACCTCCTAGAATGATTTCAACACCATTTTAATTGATCAATTTGGTAGGATTATTAGTCCTTGTGTCATTTATCATTAATTCACAACCATCAAAAGAGATGATAGTGAGCCTATAAAATCTTTCAATCCCAGATTCTAAAAAATGTATAGCAAGACTCTGGAACCTTACAAACCTAATGATGTTCTAACCTTAGAGATCTATAATTATGGAGTATATCCTATGACTTATATATTTCTAAAGATATCTATCTTAGTTATAGCCTCATTAGCCCCAACTTATTTTGAGGTACTGGTTATCAATGATTAGATGCAACCACAAGGCCAAATGGCTTACTCCATTCCAAATGTTAACCCATAAGTTTATTTTTTAAACCTTTTTCCAAATAATAACCAAAATACCCTAGATCTTAGTTAAATCCTAAACCTAAACATTTTACCCACTAGTTATGTTACTCCTAATCAAAATCTAGGATTCTTGAGTCACCAACTCTTAGATCAAGAAATAATAGCAACTCCTGGTTCAATAAATAATTAGGTCCATAATTATAAAACCCTTTAGAGTGAAAATGAATCTATATTGAAAATGGACCAGAAGCCTAGCATTTATTTCCTTTAATTGAAAGAATAGGTTGGTAATACTGGTGAAATTTATAGAAGGAACTTTACTTTATAAAAGTTCAACAAACTAGGAAATAGGTTTCATAATGATAGCTTATACAACATTAACAAGACTAATGAATACTTCAATATTAAAAAAAACATGGACATGAATCTCATAAAAATTATTTTGCCTGACTACTTTAGAGTGCATGCTACTATTAAGCAAAGTGATATTGATTGCATTGAATTATACAAAGCCTTTGAAGCTTTTTAGGAAGAACTAGATACATTTGATTAGGTCCCTAATAAGGATAGTGTTATAAATTCTTCTAAATCTAGGTATTTATTCTAGATTCATATGGTAGAAACCTTCCAATTACCTTTTCAAGAAGATAATTAACCTGAGAATATTCCTAAATATATTCAAGCATTCCAACAATTATTGAAGATACACCCTTTAGGGAATAGGGAACAAAAGAAACTTTTGACCACTTCAACTCTTAATAATTATGGGACCCATCCTAACACTACTTCAAGGAATGACCCTAAACCACCCAAAGGAAGTTCCTCTAAGACTAATACTGATTCACCAAGACTGGCTACAATGTTGTTGAAGACATGAAGAAAATCAAGTCTAATATTAACTTGCATGAGTTAACTCAAATTAATAAACAAAGAGACTTATTATTAGATTCTTTTTCTAAAAAACTTGGGAAGCCATCTAAGACTGATAGTGTAAATGTAACCATGTAGGAATCCAAGGAAAAATCCCCCCATTCCTTCTCATAGCTAAGATATTTGTTAAAAACCTCCACAATTTCCTTATGGATTATAGGGCTTCAACCAATATCATGCCTACAAGAATTTGTGAGCAACAAGGACTAAATCCAATAAATTCTTATAAGGTGGTTAACCAATCAGATAAATCAAGGGCTAAAGTCATTAGGGAACTATTAAATGTACACATGTAGTTGGCTAGTGAATCCATACTATAACAATTTATTGGCATTCAAGTAGTAGACATTCCCAATTCATATGGACTACTTTTAAGTAGAGAGTGGACCAAATCCCTAAATGTATATATGTCTACTAATTGTTCACACCTATGGATACCTTGGAATACCTTGGAAAGGTGTCCACAATTAGATAAGAGTGTAAAAAGAACCAAGGATGAAAGATATGATAAATGAGTATAATGATTTTAATGAAAGGGTGAACTTTCTTGATTTTAACTTAGGAGTCTTAACCTTAGAGACTACAAAAGTGGTTGGTTCCTAATACACTGTTGTTGTACCTAGTTTGTGGAAACTTTATGTCGATAGTGCTAAATACAAGTTTGGATCTAAAGTTGGAATTGTTTTAATAGACCTTGTTGATAAGTAATATCATGCATCTTATAGACTATAATTCCTATGCACCAATAACCTAGCTAAATATGAGGCTTTCATTTTAGGGTTATTATTTGGTACTAAAACCAAATTAAAATAGCTACTAGTTTGTGGGGACTTTTAACTTGTAATAAACCAAGTGAGAATCAATTATAAATGCAAACTATCATACCTCAAGAGGTATAAGTTTAGAGTTTGGGACCTAATAGATTATTTTAAGGTATTAAACATCATCTCTATCCATAGAGATGAAAACAAAGCTACTGATAGGTTGGCTTCTACTATATTCCACCTTATGCCTAATTAAGATTCTCCTAACTTTGTTATTGAGCTAGGACCCTACCCTTCAGTCCCAGATAGTGTGAACCACTTTAATGTCTTTAATGATGATGAATAGATCCTAGAATTCATGACTAACTCAAGATATTTTGAAACTTATATTATTGATTAATCTAATGAGGATACCTCAAAAATAGAATTTATTGGCAATATCATCCAACTGAGTGATAACAAGATACCTAAAGGGATGGTTTCACTAGAAATATTGTTTGACCAAGATAAACTGATAGAGTAGCCTAAGGTCCCCAAGGTAAATGGTAAGGACTACAATGTAATGAATCTTGAAACTCAAGATCAATCCTAATATGTTAATGTCGAGAAGGCTTGCATATAAATGGAAAATAAAAAATCTAAAGAGTTACTCACCAAGTACAATGATGTAATAGCCTACTCTTATGATGATCTAAAGATCTTTAATCTAAGGGTTATCACCCATACTATACCCCTAAAAGAGAGTTTTAAACCCTTAAAGAAGAAATAGGGGCCTATTAACCCTATCTTAGAGCTCATGATATATAAATAAGTCAAGAATCTTTTGGATGCAAGGATTATGTTTCCCATTTGACACTCCACTTAGGTTACAAATCTAGTCCCAATCAGAAGGAATAATGATGAAATTAGGTTATGAATTTACTTTAGGAACCTAAACAAAGCATCCAAAAAGGAAAATTACCCCTTTCCTCTATTGACCAAGTAGTATAGGTTTTTTCAAGATCAACCATGATTTCCTTCCTTGATGGCTTCTTAAGGTATAACCAAGTGTTAGTCGACAGATAAGATAGAATGAAGATAGCATTTACCACTAAGTGGGTAATTTTTTATTACAATAGGATGCCATTTGGGCTGACCAATATAGGGGATACCCATTAAAGGTACATGAACCATGCTTTCTAGTGTCTAGCTAGCAAGTGCATCATAATATACATGGATGACCTAACAATATTCTCCAAAAATAGAGATTATCATTTCACACACCCTTAGCAAGTATTTGAGAAATGCAAAAGATATGGTATTTATCTTAACCCTTAAAAATCATATTTTGTGTCACTTAATGGAATTTTATAGGTCATTTTATCACAAAGGATGGGATCTCTATATAACCTACAAGGGTGGAAGCCATCTCGAAGATAGAGCTTCTAAATAGATGAAAAGAACTAAAGTCATTTTTTAACAAGATAAACTTTATGAGGAAATTCATTTTAGGGTTTTTTGAGACTATCAAACCATAAAATCAAATGATTAATAAGGATCTCAAGGTTACTTGAAATGAAGAGTCCAAGAAAGCATTTAATTTCATCAAATAAGTAATCAGTCACGCCCCAATCCTGATAAGTCCAAACTTTTTAGGGGACTTTTATTTGTACTCATTTACTTTTGATCACATCATGGTAGTAGTCCTAACTCAAAAACTTGATATGAATGATCAGCCAATTACTTTTATTAGTAATAGTTTCAATAATGTTGAAATAAATTATTCCTTGATTAACAAGTAGGCATATGCACTAGTGAAAGTAGTAAAGAAGTTCAAGCATTTCATCCTTAGGAAAAAAGTGCCTACTATCTTACCAGAACCTACCACAAAACTCATGTTGAGTCAAAATAAGTTGGGTGAGAGTATAGGTAAGTGGATGTTAATCCTATAAGAGTATGATCTACATATGAAAACTTCAAAGCTTGTAAGGTGTCAAGGCCTAGTCTAGATGATAGCCAACACCAACCCCAAGTTACATATCAAGTAGGTTTAAAAATAGGACTTCTAGCTTAATTAGTGGTACAATTACTTGATTAACTTATTAATTAATGGTGTTTGTCCTACATTACTTATATAAGAGTATAAGAGGGCCCTAAGGCTTAAATATTCTCACTATTTGATCAAGGATAGAGTTTTATATAGAAGAAACCTTGAAGGAGTATATTTAAGGTGTGTATCTAAAGAAAAAGCTTCTTAAATAATGAGTAATTTGTAAGAAAATTTGTGTAGTGGACATCCATAAGGAAGAACAACAACCCACAAAATCCTTAGGGATGGTTACTATTGGCGTACCATTTTCAAGGATGATCACAAGTATGTGAGAGAACTCCATTCTTATCAATTCTTTAGTACCAAAGAACCAAAGATAGCCATGCCTTTATAACCAGTGTTGATTGACAAGACATTTTCACAATGGTGATTATATTTCATAGATGTAATCAACCCTATTTCTTTTAAGGGCCACAAATATATCCTAACTACTATAAACTATTGCACAAGGTGGATTGAATCTATAGCCACCAATAAATGTAGGATGGATGAAGTGACCAACTTCCTAGAATAAATAATTTACACTAGATTTGGAACCCCAATCTATTTAGTGTGTGATAATAGATCAACATTTGTGTCCATAGAGATGATACAATGTGCATATGATAATGGAATTTATCTAAATTTTGCTTCAAATCGAAATGGAGTTTATGAGTCCACTAACAAGAATTTGATCAAGACAATAAAAAAATTAGCTAAATACAAACCTAGATCTTGGCATAAGCTCATAAAATATGCTTTATGGGTATATACGATTAGAATTAAAAAATCCTTAAAGATATCACCATTCCTATTGGTGTATGGCCACCTATTTTCCATATCGCCCTCAAGTTTCCCACATTTATGCTTATGTAGAAATACATGGAGGAGAGTTAAGAAATTGAAAATTCTAGGTTGTTAGACATCATTTAAATTGAGGATAAAAGGGAGGAAGCCTTTTCTAAATTTATCAGGTATCAAACCATAGTCAAGAGATGGTTTGACAAAATGTCAAAATTGAAAGTATCCAAATAGGGAGACCTAGTCCTCCTTTGGGACAAGACATTTGAAACCAAAGTAAAGCATGAAAAATTAACACCTATATGGATTGGCCCATATTAGATCATCAACATACTTGACAAAAATTATTTTTAGCTAAAAGACCTTCAAGGAGAAGAATTCACCTTGCCCACTAATGGGAAATATCTCAATCATTACTTTGATGCAACTCCACTAGGGGTATTCATGAAATAAAATCTATAAGATTGTTTAAGCTAGAGTAGGTAGGCTAATTAGTTTCTTTTCTTCTCTTCTTTCTTATCCTATTTGTATATATTTGTTTGCCTTTTTATTTCTTTCCTTTTTTTCTCTTTTTGTTGCTTACTTTGGTTCTTCTATTTTTCTATTCTTTTTTTGTTCCTTAGATTTAGTTGGTCTTTTTGGAGATATTTTGGTGATAAAAATATCTTATCTCCCTAAAATTCCCAAGGTTTGACTAATTAGAGTATGAACCCCATACATATGATGAACACAAACTTGAAATGTGAGTTTGGTGCTATAACATAAGGAAACTGGTAAATTCCAATGAAGAGGTGCTATGTTTTATGAAAACCTATACATTATTAGGATCTCAATATGGATTTAAATAATAATTTCACTTATAAAATAAAGTTTAGTCTTTTAGGATAAAACCATGTTTGTACTTAACAATACATCTTTGCCTAGGACAATGGTGATAACTATAAGTGATTTTATGAAATCAAAACACTGGGATATAATCCTTAAACATGGCTACCTTAGTTCACAACCTTGATGAAAGAATTTAATATATCTCAAAAAATTCAAAAAATAAGAATTTAGTGCAAAATCTAATGATTTTTAAGTATGGGTTCTTTGGGCAATTTACACCAGGGCTATAGATGCCTAGTTGGCAGTGGATCAAGGCTTTGAGTGGAGCTAGAAGCATCTCTATCAGGGCTATAGATGCCTAAATAGTATTATATCAATGCCCAAGACTTATTGAACTAAAAGAACAACCCCCTTAAATGTCTAAATAAGCCTACTAGCCAGTACACATGATTATGGGCATGAAACCTAAAAGTTGTTCCCTAAATCCCATTGTAAATAGTAAGTGGAATCAAAAAACACACACAACACGATTATATCCTAGTATTTTAAACTTAAATTTTCAAGTAAAAATCTTGTTTTAACCATGAATGGACCTCTAGTAATGGCATGGATCTACTAAAGTAAAAGACCTAATTATTGACATAAATCAGAGTCTCTGGGTTATAACATTTGGCTATGTTTCCCCTGTGAGTCACAATTTATTAGGAAAAACATACCATTAATTCTATAAATTGGAGTATTTTAGATATCTTAAACCTCATTATTAATATTTCCTTACACATAGGTTTTAGTATAATTTGAAGATCATCCATTCTGGTAAGATGGCTTTTCCATTTAAACCTTAGTATGCTTAATGCTTCTAACATTTTGCCTAGTTTTGTAAGCAATGTAGGTTTTATGAAAAATATTTGTTTTTACCAATAAATGATTCACCAGAGTCTTGATAGAAATGTTTTAATAAATCTTAACCTTGGTCCCTTCCTGAGAAATCTAGAGTTTAAAACCCTAGGTGTGGAACCCTCAAAATTTTAGTTTAAATTTTGGAGGGAATCATTCAATCAAAATATTTTAGACATAAGATTACATTTATGTTAAGGGTGATTGTCATTTTTTAATGTTACTAAACCTTAATGTAAAATTAATAATAAGTCCCTCAATATTATTTTAAACATCTTTGTTTTGTCCTAACCACCCTGTGAAACCCCATGACAAGACCCCCTTCTGAATTCCTAAGCCGAAACCCTTTTTTAATTTAAACGAGTTAATCTAAATTTTTATCCTAAGACCCCCTTGTATTTATTAATATGAATAGGGCCTTAAAATAAAAACTTAGTTTAAGCTTATTGACCAATGGTCCTAATGTAAATAATGTGTATCTTGTAGGATCTAACATCCCACACTCAATCATGTGTTTTGATCAATGATGCATGACTAAGGGAGATATGATGATCTATGATTTATCATAGGGTCTGATGTGATAGTAAAAGATGAGGGTTGAAAGGTAAAATCTCCATGAATTTTCCAAGTGGATACCACTCACACCTAACTGCATCAACAAGGGTCCCACATATTTAATACAAGAAATCACATATGAAGCCTCAGATCTCGATCCAATGGATATAGCTCTTTTGATCTAAAAAAAGCATTAAATCCATGAACCTATGAGTTTATATGAATATGATATATGTAAATATCACTTTCAACCATAAGGGCTTCATGAATTTAAATTTTACATCTATGCTCACATCATTTGGCCTCTACGAGGTTGCCTATGACGTAAGTGGGATCGCCAAATTTAACATAAACAAATATTTTTGCATAAGCAAAGGGATCATGTTATAAGTTTTAATGGGTATTGTATTTATTTTTTTAGTAAGTTTTGGCTAAATTATTTACCCTAAGTCCTTATTGGACCCTTAGACTAATGTAAGCATAATGCATCCTATAGGATCCAATGAACTCATCTTGATCATACCAATTTAATCCAACAGTGTGATATATTCAAGAAGAAATTATAATTATAAAGGTATCGGCACATGTATTAATATTTAAGGGAGGGGATAAATGATACAATAATATGCCAGGTGACATAATTACAAGACTAGAAGCTAATAGTGACCAATAGGATAAAAGGCCTAAGATTGTAATTAATGGCTTATGCTGAAGCTATGGATCTTGATCTGACTGTGTGAAATAAAAGGAATAATTACAAGGATAATGGCTAGTTCCCACATGGGAAAATATGAAAATTACTACAAAAAGAAGCTAAATAGAGGCCACATAAGATCCACATAGGTAAAAGATGATAGAACTTGGATTTTATCCACCTAGAAATGCAAAGGTAAAAGGCAAGTCTCAATCAGATATTGAGACATGAGAAAGCCTTAATATAAGTCACCTCCACCATTAAAGATCCTAAAATACATAAAACATACATAAAAATGGGAATTGTGAGTGGTTGAATTACAATTCAAGCTTGATAATTGATTTCAAACACAAAAGAGTAATCTAGAGGTTTCTATCAGGTCAGTGCTAATATTTTCAAGGGGTTCAAAATACATGGTAGTGAGAAGGAAAAAATGGTGATAAGACATCTAACTCTACCTTTCCATAGACCATTTGGGTAGATTTTTCAAGGATACAGAGTTGGATATTGAGCCATTGAATAATGGGTAAAAACTAGTTTGAATTCTTCTTCACCATTGACAAAATGCAACCCCTCACACAGAATGAATGGATAATTTAGAAACCAACATAATAAAAAGGACCTGGTAGGAGTCCAATTGGGTAGTCTCCACCATGCATTTGAGAAACTAGAGGTACTTCATTGCATAGATGTGTTTTCTCCTCTTTTTATTGATTGTAGAGTATATGAGGACTCAATTTTTAGGGATGGAACCTTCAATAGAGTATCTTATATTTTCCCTATAGCCTTTAAGGTTTATTATAAGCTCCCTTTGTCTCATGTGGATTTTCCCACAATTAAGGATTGAACCACCAAAAATGACCTATATACCATCCTTAGACCTTAGCTTAATTAGGGAAACTTTATTTGTGGAGACTACTAAGGTAGAACTCCAATTACCCAATTTATGGAAGGGATTAGGGTTATTATGACCTTACTAAATAGAATTTATGGAGCTACCACAACTACCTATGTCAACACTACCTATGTTTCATATGTATACTTCTTGGTTGAACAAAAACTCACCCCTTCCATTGGGAAAATGATAATTATCCACCTTGCTAGGCAATTCATAGCCATCAAGAGAAAAACCAATAGATAATTTTTATGATGTAATACCTACTTGATGCCTTGTTGTCCTCCACCAATTTCCCCCATATCAATAATTTGTCTCCTAGTAGTAGAATCTCAATTTCTTGCCATTACTCCAAACTCCATATCTTCAAATATAGAAACCATATGTAATTAATTTGTGATGACATTTATCCCTCCTTGGTTGAGGTTATCACTAGCTCTCCCATGCCTATGATGCACCCCTTAACTAAGAGATATTTAGATATTATGTGGGATGTATGTTACTATCCATACTGCACCATGATAAGGATTGAGGAAACCATGTCCTCACTTTTTAGACTCCTTGTTTATGTGGCACCCAAGCTTGCTAAGTAAGAAATCACCTTTATCTCATCAATGAGATTGATGGGGTTTGTAAAGAAAATAAGAATGGAATCCTCCATCCCTTCCCTATCATAATTATAAGTAACACATTAAAATATTTGAAGCAAATAGACATCATGTCCATTTAAAGAGGATCCTTTATCTTTCAAATGGATGAAATTAGAAAATGGGACCCTAAAGGAATAGTAAATAATAATTTTTAAGATAAGAAGATGTTCAAACAGGTATATGAGCATCAACCTGGAGCTTTTGACCACATTTTATACCATGTCAAGTGGTTTTTAGAAGGTGTTAGAAATATTGAGAGAGTGTAATGCCAAACTAGAGCATAGGTTGACACATGAGTAGAATCCAATAAAAGACATTTGGAAAATGTACCCTCTTCAACATCATTTTATGCCTTCTACTACCCAAAATAAGGAATAAATAGAGGAAGACCCCACTACCCAAATAAGGCAACTTGATAAGGCACCTAGGTAATTAGAAGAGGCTAAAAAAGAGAAAGGGAAGGAGCATGAGCTATATTTAGTCACAACACCTAGCCAAAGGAAGAGGAAGGCTACATTGTCCCTTGTTTATACCAGTTCCAAAAGGACAAGGATCATGTTTATGCACTTAGCCTAGGAAATAAATCTATTTAATGATGAATCCCCCATCCATGGGCTTGTCATTCATAACTAGTTCATATATGGGAACTTACAAAATATTATTGATATGGCCCATTCATGGGCATTGACTAAAAGTATGAACATTTATGAGGACCTCCAACCCTGGATTATGGAAATGATAAAGGAGAAACAAGAATAGTGGAATAAAAAGAAGCTAGTGTTAAGAGAATGGATGCTCCTAGAGAATCTAGTGGAACCGAAGTGGAAACCACAGAAGCAACCTAGCTAACTAAGCCTACCACTAACATTTTATTCAATCTAGACACCAAAAGCTTAGAGAAGATCACCCTAAGGAAAGCTATGGTGGGTACTAAGGATCTCACCTCTCAAAATGTGTAACCTTTCATAGGCCAAATTTTAGTTAGAGAACAAGTAGTGGGAGAACATCCCATCCATTAGGAAGTTATGGAGATCCTGGTTAGATTTAAATCAACATAGGTAATCACTATAATTAGGGGGTTGAAGAAAAAAATTTCCAACTTGAGGATGGAGAAGCAAAACCTTGAGACCAAGCCATCCTCTCTATTCCTAATGAAATGATAAAGATGCTTGGTGAATCCTTATTTGACATGTTTGAGGCATTAAAGGCCATGAAGCTCAAAGATGATGCCTTAATATGACAAGTTCAAGTAGCTCAGGCTTTGTTCATCTAGTGTCAAGCTTTAGAGGACCTAATTGCTAAGCTCATCAATGTAAAAGTAAAGGGATAGATATAAGACTTTAGGAATACAAGTTTGGGACACTTAAGTGCCATCCTAGGCATTATTGTTGACAAGGTGTAGGAATTAATCATATGTCACAATGATGTGAATGAGCTCATGAGGCAAGATAGAGATTTGATCAGGAGGATTGAGAAATTCTTGGGAATAATGTTGAGAAAACCTTTACAACCCATTTTTATGGGGTTAATTTATGATTAAGAGTTCAATAAAAGAGCCATTATCAGTATCCAAGAGATAAAAGGGAAGATTAATGGCCAATCTAGCAATGATAACCACATAGAAATGGATCTCATCTTCAATTTACGAGAGAGAATAACATAGGCCTATAACATCAAGGAATCCATGCTAATGAATGACAAATAATTTTACAAATTGGTATATCAATAAAATGGATGTTTTATGAAGCCTATAGTAGATATTGAGAAGATCAAAGAACAACATACTAAGGCTAAGGATATCCTACAACAATGATATTTGGGATGCCCACCACCAACCCAATAGAAGATTCTATACATTATAATTTTGCATACATTTTTTTAAAATAGAATATTCTATTATATAGTTATATGGTATTTTATTAGTATATATAGTTTTAGGTCAACCTAACATAGAAGGTCATGTGTATAATAGAATTGTCATTCAAAGAATAGTTATCATTAATGTAAACATATGTATTTTAAGAACTAACTGATACACCACCTATGTTTTCTATAAATAGGTAGGGTTACCATTTTGTAAAGGGGGAGATTTTTTGGCAGAATTGTATACTCACATCAATTAATACAGCTAATGGAATTCTACAAAGATTGTATATCTAATTGTATTGATAGTTGTATATTTTATCTCAATTGTTTATCTATTTCTTAAATTTGAATGGTTTCTTTAATTCCTAAACTACATTAATTCATTTACAGGGTTACTAATATGTGCTTTGCTAGGTTAATTGGAAAGATCACGAGTTTCTTCACTTTAATTTGTCCTATATAAAAGATATGCATCAATTATTTAGACATAAAAACAAAATATTAAAAGTAAATTTGGATTTTACTTGTAATTTCAATTTATCCTTAGAAATTGGCCTGGTTTATGATGTAAATTGAGATTTACCTATTTGACATTATAAATTGGTTTAAATGTACATTTAATAAACTAAAATTTTTGTCATAATGTTTGAGGTAAATACTTGGAATAACATTTATTTCCTTTCTACCTTACCCTCTTTTCTTTTCTCTTTTTTAAAAAGATCTTCACTATAACTTAAATTTCACTATAAATATCCATTTTGTTTAGTATAACATCAATCTTTGACTAAGAAACCATCAGAAGGTTGAACTAAGGTGTCTCCCAACCATTGAATAATATAAATTTTTGGAACAATCTACTTTACTCTACTATTATGTCACCATAGGCATCATAATTACCAAATACCTATAACTCATGCATTGAATTCTTAAAATTCTAAAATGAGTACTATTTCTTGAACACTGACAGCACTTATAGTACATTTAAAAGCATCAACACATATAAGTACAATAGATTAAGGGCATGGATGATGTAAGTGGGACCAAATAAATCCAAAAATCAAACATGCAAATGAAAAGTATCTCAATTGGATTGGACTAGTAGAAAATTCATGGCCCTCACTCAATTATATAGAGAAGGATCAATAAAGAAAGCTAGGTCAATAAGTCAAGGATCTTATAGCTAGGATCTATAGAACCAATGGTAATAAAGATATAATGGAACAATTTGATTGGTTCAAGTCAATTTTGACATCCAAAGTTGAACTCGAGAGCCTTTTTTGACCAAATCAAGAGCATGGATCCAAGTTCAAGCATAACCCAACCTGAACTAGAGCCAACATCTCAAATGATGTCATAGAGTCATACATGGACTACAACATCTCCATCACAAAAGCTAATGGCATGATTATGACTATTTTTTCCAACTCATTCACACCATGATAAACCACTAAAATGAAATCAATTCCATAACAAGAGCATAATAAAATGATCTAGTTGTTGTAACTACATCAATATTGACACTTAACTTGAATATGACCTAATCTTGCCATTGTAACTAAAAAAGGCATCAATGTAGAGAGAGGTGGGAGGAGAAATGAGTGACTATTTTAATGGTTTTTTGAGGTGGCCATGATAAATTAATCACTTTCAAAGAACCTAAACATAGGGTGGTTGTAACTACTATGGAGAGTGGAGTCAAGATAATTAATGATCCCTTTAACACAAAAATATTACTCTCTCCTACCTTCCATTCTCTATAAATATATCCTTCAAGCTATTGATTATCATCTCTCTAGATGGTATGACTAAACTCTACATAAATTATATTCTACACCTCTTAGAATATTGAGAAAGACATTTTGTAGTTTTTATCAATTTACATTTAGTATTATGTGTTTTCTTGATGTGTGAAGTAGTCTAATATTACCTTACAGGGCCAATCTCAACCTGAATGCTAACAACCTTATTTTTAGGTCATATAGTGTGTCATAACATTGATATCTCAAGGATAGGATGGAATGCTAACTATAAGTGTCTTCACTCAGACCTTATTTTTATTGTCTTCTAGTCTTAGTGTATCAAACTAATCTCTATGTGAAATACTTTTACTTAGAAATCACAAAAAGCATTGTAATAGTTTTGTTCATGGCCCATTAGTGTGTTAAAGGTTCAATATTATGAATGGATATGACAAATTCAAGGTGCATCAACACATGTTATAATAGGTTTTGTTTCAAATAATATCTTGACTCTTTTCATCCTAACTTGTTTAGGTTTTAGAAAGAGAGGTCCAAATTATCATATATGAGGACATAGCCTTATTAAAAACCATAGACGCTCAACCCATTCATAGGTAACCAACATCTTATAATTTATCCAATGTTGCACCAAGTTTGAAAGTAGGACTTGAACATTTTTTCTTTTAGCTAGGGTGAAATTTGAGTCTATAATAGGCACCTACCAAGATCATTTACTTACCTCTTTAAGACCTTGCTACATTAAGAACTCATGATTTTATGATTGTACCTTGTCAAAAGACAATTATACTAAAATATATCTCAAGGAATCCATATTTAAATATTTAGGCACATGATAAGTTGTAAGATAAGATATATATCATTACTAGGATATGAATTTGGGAACCCCTGGAGATGAAGATACTCTGTCACCAAATCAAAACATGCTTCCCAAATTTTGGATTTGAAAAACAACATAGTAAGCTAGTTTTATGTCATGAGACCATTATAAAAATAAGTTAATTAATTAATCCAACATGTTATATTTCCTATTTGACCATAAAATGACCCCACCATAACCATTCTTTCCATTGATTTTTGAAGTGAAGAAATAGAGGCAAACCTGGATCCTGTCTAAATGACTAAGAGATAATGACCCCCTTAGATTATTAAAAATTACTCATATATATGGGGGAATGAATCTAAAAAGCAATTACACAAAATTTAATTTCATTAGTTTACCTATCATTTCCCAATAAATTTTGACCTGATCTTGTCTATTTTATCTATACTAAGCAAAAAACATTGACATTCCTTAAGCTGCCAAAGAAGTTGATAGGAGAGATGAATGTGTTTTCTACATTTTAACACCTAAAAATACTTAAAAACCATTAATTTGACCTTTAAGTAAATATATTAAATCTTTAATATTATTTAAAGTCAATTTCACCTTGAAAACTTGTATGGATAACCTCAAAAGTGCCCTTTTTATTACTAAAACTTCCACAATCACATAAGAAACCTGATGGAAATGAAAAAAAAGTTATTTATTAAAACTTTAAATATATTAATAGGTTTATAATTACCTTATTATATTAATTTAATACCATTGACTTGTAAAACTTTCTCTAAAATCCTTAAAATGATCCAAAATGTAGCTAACTGGGTTATGATGTTAGTCAAGAATATCACCAACCTATTTGATCACTTGTAGAGAATGACATGACATTGAAATAGACTATGAGATTTATTCATCACTTGGAAATCATTGAAATATTTTATGGAGTGACTATACATGCACATAGCTATGATAAAAAAAAGCATTAAAGTTACCAATTTTACCTTAAACTCTATTAACCAAGGTTTCTGGTGACCATTACAAGAACATAAAAAGTATAAACATAATGATAAACAGGGTAGAAAAACATGATGAGAAAAGTTTAAAATTATGTGGGTAATAGTTTAACCTAGGAGGTCAAACTTTTCAACATGACTACAAAATTAATTCAAGATTTAGGACTACTCTGAATGTATCTTTGGGTACATGGCTACATTTTAACACAATGTACCATCAATAAGTAGAATGGAAACTAGAGAGAACAAATCAAAGTATGGAAGATATTTTGAGAATGTATTGCATGGATCAATAATATAAGTAGGAAGAATACCAACCCTTTATTGAGTTTATTTATAACAACTCATACCAATCAACTTTGAAAATGGCTCTATTTGAGGCACTATATGGTAAGAGGTGTAGGACACCAATTAGCTGGGATAAGTTATAAGATAGAGTGGTATTTAGAATAGATATGCTTACTAAAATTGAGGAGCAAGTCAAATTTATCAGAAAAAGGTTGGCTAAACCAAAGGATAAGAAAAAGGTTATGTTGATATGAAAAGAACAAGGTAATTTGTAGATGGGGATAAGGTTTTTATACATGTAAAATCTCAAAAGAGTTCCATTAATTTTTTCTAAGCAAAGTTGTCACCAAGATATGTAGGACATTTTGAGGTCTTAGAAGTGATTAATACTATATCATATAAGCTAGAATTTCAACCATATTTATCATAAATGCATAATGTTTTCCATCTATCTTATCTTAAAAATTATTTAGGTGATCCTTATAATGTTTTGGATTAGAATTATTTACATGTAAATCTTGGGGTGATCAAAGTATAACCAATTAGGTTACTTGATTTTCACAAGCTTAGATTGTGTAATAGAGAAGTATCATAGTGTAAGGTCTAAGGGGACCAATATTCTAAGGATATTGATAAATGGGAAGACTATGAGGAGTTATTTAGGATGTTTCCTCATTTATTTGCATGATTTTTCTACTAAATGTTATTTAATTTCTGTTAAACACTATCTT